>QXVZ01010126.1:35512-49581 GCA_008931825.1 Phallusia fumigata | reverse complement strand
ACACCTGTTTGCTTAGCAATGTAAAATTGTCAATTTGACTATTCAGGTCATCTGTTTCTGGGTTAACCCAAAAAAACAATTTTTAAAACCTTTTTAATTTGATTTCGCAGAAAAGTATCTTTCGTGGCAAGAGTAGAGGTCTATAATTGACTGCAACAGCAATATTGTATGCAATAGAGACTGCCACAATGGGGGGAGTGGTTGTTGACTGTACAAGCACACGATGTTACCGTAAGTAAGAGTTTAGAGTTTACAGTAAGAGTTTCAAATGACAACACACCTAGTATTTTTATTAAGACACATGTGCAGTTGTTACTTGTTTTAAAGTTGTTTTGTTTTTGTTCATAAGGTCATGGTTATTTCTTACTGTTATTAATAGGTTCATATAAAATACTTCTATTTTAAACTTGTCATCACACTGCGAATACAAACTTGGAGTTAAACAAAAATCTGTCCAAAGGTTATGCATACGATGCACAAATTTTCTTGTCATTGAATTTGCGTTTTACTAACAGTACATGCGTCAGCGTTTAACACAATCAACAGCAGCCTTCAACATTTGTGAAAGTTGGCCGAAGCTTCATCATGAAAAATGCGTAGAAATGATAAACAAACCTAAGAACAAACCTGGCAAGATTGCGTTTGTGTTGTGCCCAACTTATTCCAAATTACAATTGCGGATCGCTGTTTTAGCTCGGTACACTGACCTGGCTGAAATCTAAGTACAGCTGAACGTTGTTTAATGTAAGAGCGTTGCGCCACCTAGCGCACACACAATTTCAGGGACAGACTGTAAATAGACATGGCAAACTGCACCGTGACGCACAGTTCACCCGCCCACCGATCAGTTGTGCGCCGGAGTTCTCATTGCGGTGTTGCGCAATCGGCCCTGGCGGAACATCATATATAGCGCGACAACAACACAAGGGACTTTCATTTAAAATGTGGGAAACGTTTTAATCGAGTTTAGAAGATTTTGTTGCAGTTTTTAGGAAAGCTACGGTCAGTCAGTAGAAGGTTTTACAAGAATTGATTGTGCAAAAGTTGCAACTGTCTAGTGTATGGTTTTTACAGCAAGAATTATTGAAACATTGTTTAAAACTTTTATTACTGACCGTAGAAGTTATTGTATGCAGTTGAAGCAGGCACAGTAGGAAACAAGTGACACTCTAAGAATGCGATTTCATCGTAAGGTAAGACATTTAAATAACACATTACCTTTTATTTTTATGAGAACAATATGCATGCGCAGTTTTTTTTAGGTCATGTTCCCCCAAATTTTTAAATCGCATTAAGGTAGGCTACCCCATTGAAAAAATCTCTTTGCATTAGGTTACTTTGCCGCCTCCCTAATTTGGACTGGCTGTGGTGTTGGTTGTACTGCTTTCGTTTATAACGTCTTTTTATATCTTCCTCGTAAGACAGGAACTTCATATTTAAACTTACCTAACATACAACAAATTTATGTCGTTGGCTAAACATGATCAATACAAAGGTTGTGTAGAGGATGTTCCCCGAACTGACTGGTTTCTTGGTTAACAAAAAAATTTAATTGTCATCATGTTCAACGTTCAAGGCTAGCATTTATTCTCTCAGCAAACGAAACATTCGGGTTTTTGATACAATCAACTGTGTTTGTTATTTGTAAAAGTTGGTTTCAGTTTTATCATAAAAATGCGTCAGAATAGTAAATAAACCCAAGAACAGCTATAAATCCTAGTTATTCTTGGCCTGGCACAAAGCTAAGCATTTACCTAAGGAATAAACGCGTAGTTTTAAAATGTCGTAGCTGTGGCTCCACCTAGCGTACACACAAACTAGGGGCAGAGGTTATGGTGATCATGAATGACTGCTGTAAAAACATTGTACAGATAAAGCAAGCAGACACAAAGGAGACAAAAGTCCTCGCACTCACGGCACTGTAACAATATTCAAATAGACTCGCTACTGTATCTGTCCTCAGTTAGAAGGCAACTAAGAGCACAATAGACATATTTCAGTTATATAACGAGCCTTTTAAAGGCAAACAATCCCGTAATGTCAAATGTTGCAATAACAAGGATCTGTTTCCTAAACCCAACTTCGCAAAACTTGTGTGTTTGTTAAAGTGGTAAACGTGAGGAAACGCTGGTCATCCCAAAACAATTAAAAGCGCGCCATGAGTAGGCCCGTAAATGTTAGTAAGGAGGGACATTTATGCTAAAGGGACTGTTTGCCTTTTTAGTCACCAAGCGTCTTACGCGCGTACGTGATACCTAACCCCACTAAAAATGGTTTCCCCTTACCCGTCTCTCACAAAACCGTTAGTGCGCGCAATGTTTATGAGGTTGGCGCACATTCGTTAAACAAATCCCACAGATTCCTCCTCCTACGAAAGCGTTATTGACCAAGTGTAGGCTACACCTGAAATGGCCTGCGTGTTCTCTCTACGTACCCTGAAAAAGCCGGATCAACTTTGCCCAGGTACACAAAAGCTGCACTAGACGCAATGGGTGCTATGATTCATCATGACTGAATGCTTGAAAGAGGAACTCATTATACAATAGCTGTGACAGACCCGTTATTGAGTACGTGTCTCGCTAACAAACCCAACTAAAAACGTTAATAAAAAAGCAACCCAAACTGGCCATTCACTGGTTTTAAAAAAAATGTTTAATATGTTTGGTAAAGAAATCAAAATTTGCGACGTCTAGGTTGTTACAAGGAGTCTACTCGGTTTAGTCTTATAACTGCCTGTTAAGGTTACATTTGAATCAGTGCAACTGGATACATCACTACGAAAACTGAAGGCTTTAATTTACGCTCTCACAAAACATTTACCAAGCCTTATTACAAGGTCAAAAACACATCCAAACTCTGCGAAACGTTATTGGACAAACTAAAAACACCCAGTCGCCCATCGTTGCTTTTATGCTTCCCCATTTGTCCTTTACCAACAACGTTTACCTTTCAAAACCAACAAAGACTTTCCGACCAATCACAAGGGCTATCGTTACCCAAGGGTAAATAGCCATTTCTTTTTTTCTCTTCTACTCGTACAGTGGAACGAATGTGAACGGATAGCATGACCAAAGCTCTTAGCGTCTAAACCAATTTTCAGTCAAAAGGATAAATTGGGCATGGTGCGCTTCTCTCTTTCATGAAAGCCCTGTCTAGCCAAACAATTGGATTTTTGTCATGTAAATGACAACTAATCCGGGCGAACTGAAATTGCAAAAAACAGTCATTTTGGCAAGTTGACATTGCGTGACAGACTTTTTTGTTTGTCCTTATTAAACACACAGAGAAAGAACCGCCGTACAGCGAATGCGCTTCACGAACCAACCAATCACAAACGTTGCGCTGCGCAACACGTCACGTGAATTCTATCGCAACGAAATGAGAAAAGTGTGTTCAAACAGCAAGCTTAGTATATAAGTAACACGCTACCAGATAGCCACCAAACGAACGACACAACCCTGTGCTTGTATAGGCGGGCGACCATTTTTGCTGTTGTTTCAGTCCTGTTGTTTAGCTGCACAGGTATTCTGGTATTTAGAGTGTTGTTGTATTGCAAAACAACGCTTTTGTTTGCGAAACTTTGTGTCCGCTGTTTGAAAGAAGTGCATGTTTTTTGTCTGTGAACGTTTTCTCAGAGGTAATTCATTTGTTTTAAACATTTGTTCATTCAATGCGATTGAGGAAAAGCGTATTTTTTCGTACATTTATTCAGTTACATCGAGTATTATTGTTTTGCAGAACGCTTTTTGCGTGAAAACTTTTACGTCAAGGCGGCGTTTCGTCGGAATTGCTTTGAGTTTGACGCAGTTGCATAGTCGGGGGAATACCCTGTCGTTTCCCAATATTAACAAAAGAAAGAGTTCGGTGCGCCACCAAGTCGTTTCGTTGCCCAATTCGCTTTGCGTGCTGGGTAAACGCAAAAGAGGAAAGAAGCGCCGCACAGCGAGTGCGCCTCAACAGCCGACCAATCAGAAACGCTGCCGCTGCGCAATGGCGTCACGACTTTTGACACACGGATCAACAGAGCTCCTCAAACACCGCCTAACCGAGTCGTGACGCGCCCGTGACCGTTCTCTCGCGTTGAAAAAGGATTCGAGTCTGTTCGCGCAGATAAATACGCATGCAAGTGGCGTTATACCGAATGATAGTCGACCTTCCAAGCATTTCCATTCAGCCTTCGGTGGGATTCGAACCCACGACAGGAGCCTATCCGGGGCTGGCACTCTACCAACTGAGCTACAAAGGCACTTGAATAAGGTTGAACTTTATGTGGAGTTGCAAAATTTAGTTTGGTGTAAATTGGCGTTTAGAGGTAATATTTGGCTCAGGGTGAAATTATCGAAAATTTGTACGAGTTTGATGTGTACGAATCTGAATTTTGTCTGAATTGCACTCGAGTCTTTGTCTGGTATTTCTGTTTTTCAGAGGTAATTAAGAGTTTTTTAGTTTTTGTTTGATAAATGCGATTGAGAAAGAGCGAAGCGTCTTTTTTATGGCCGACTCTAAGAAATGTCATTCTATGAATTCATGATTTACAAAAAGGTAATTTATTTTGTTTCTGGATTTTTGTTTTGCGATTGGGTTAGGTGTTAACTTAATATGACACTGTCGACCCCCAGAAGAGCGTGGTACGCACACAGCCTACGCTCGCAAGCGTTACTGAGGAGGCAGGCAAATCTCTCGTATCGAAAAAAGAAAAAAAAAGGGGGGGGGATTTGGCGAACTCGTCAACATGAAAGCTTTTAGCATAAAAAAGCTTTTTAAAGCAATACGTAGGCTCATAAGTGGGTTTCAGTGCTGATTTATCTGCACAATGAAGTATGCGGAAAGTTATTTGGTTGTAGCAGAACAGTTTCATGCACGAGTTTCCACTACCAGTCCGCTTTTATCGGGACTGTGCTTGACTGGAAGAAAATGTTTGTGAAATTTTTTCAGAGGTAATTGAGTTTGTACTGAATATTTTTCTATGATAAATGCGATTGAGAAAGAGTGAAGAGTTGTTTTTGCGTACGACTCTGCCAAATGTCATTCTATTATTATGTGATTTCTGAAAAGTACTTTAATTTGTTTTAAGATTTTTGTTTTAGGTGTTAACTTTAGATAACACTGACCATCCCCAAAAGGGGGTGGCACGCACACAGCCTACGTTCGCAAGCGTTACTGAGGAGGCAGCTATGCTGGGGCGGCAGTTACGTGCAACCAAGCTGTAAACAGCTGAGTTTGTGAAATGTAATCCCATTGAATTTTAGAATCAGTTGTATTGTGCATTTGTGCTTTAAGTATATTAGTGCCCACCCTTCCCACCCCCCCAAAAATGTAATTAGTTGACGCTATTTTGATGGGCTTGCCGTAGACACATTGAACAAATATATCGTTGAGTTTTCTCACTGCCTTCCCCGAAAGCGTTATCGGAAGCCGACTCCGCCGACCCATAGCATCCTACAATTCAGGCAAATATTACGCAATCTTGGCACCATGAGTCTTCACACTGAAGGGGCTGAGGGAAAAAGGGAACTGATCCAGACGGGGTATTAGGTATACGCGGCTGCACCACCGACCCCAACTAACATCTCACAAAGGACCAAAACCAATTAAACTGTGTCATCCACTAGGTTTTGAACGAATATTTAAACATATTTACGACTGGTATTAAAAATCAAAATTTTCTTTTCACGTTAAATCGGTGTCAAACACAACCAGTTTAAAAAAGCATCCTACATTTCAGGCAAATATTACGCAATCTTTTCTCCTCACGATCAATCAAACAATCCTACACAAATCAGTGTCAATGGTCACACATGCAGTTTAAGAGAGGAGACACTCGGTTGGCTATTGTAACAGTCTTTTTACCAACACCTCCACTGCAATAAACCTCAACAACTAAACGTAACATATTTCACACTGGTAACAAGTATTTCAAAATTAAAACACTACCTGCACTGGACGTCGCCAAACCTTATTGTTCAAGTTGACAAGACCGAGTGGTTCCTCTTTATTGGCAATGTCAAGAACCATTGTGGGTTTGATGTGGTCACAAGCGGGACGACAAAAAAAGGATTTGGCGACTACGCCTGTTCATTCAAGGTCGGAACAGGGGCGTAGCCAAGGGGGGCGAAAGAGGCCACGGCCCCTCCCAAATTTCAAAATTGTACATTGAAGTAGGCTACTCTTGAAAAAAATCCCTAAGTTTTACATTAAGTTGGGTTACTTGGCCCCCTCAAAATTTTGGGCTGGCTACGCCATTGGGACGGAATAAAGTTGTGTGGATCCTTCGTTGTTCACCCGCACTTAAAGGGGCAATGCGCAACCTAGTGGTTTATTTTCCAATATGCCTGAATGGGGAATTTCAGTACGTCTGTCACAGTCATAGGTAGAAAAAAAAAGTAAACAAATCAGCAAGTTAAATGTAAACCAACGGTAGGATTTACACTTTTGAAACAACATAATTATGCGATCGCTAAAAAAGCGTAAATAGTAAATCCAGCGAGCTACAAAATCTTCCCCAGTAAATCAGACATCTTGACAAAGGCAACTTGGCTCGAATATTCCAGCAACAAGTCCTTTCTGGATAAATAATAGTTTCTATGTCATGTCGATGACTACTGATCAATAGTGGCTTCAAAAAAACAATCTCTTCGATAACCATTGCGTGTCAAATATCATTCCGGACAGACTCTTAAGTTGCCTACTACGCTAGCCTACATGACGATAGTCGTACCTGAGGATTTTCTTCTGCCCTCCACTGAGATCTGACAAAATAAACTCAACAGTCGTTCCCAACCTTCACAAGATAAATAATTCACACATACTGACTTGACGGAACCATACAATACTGCCGAGCACTCAAAAAAACACAAAAACCCCTGACAAAACCAAACTGCTAACACTTGCTGTCTGCAATGCGTATTTAGCACTGTCACTGTCTGCGCCATGAAACGTTTTCCCCTAAAATTCTGCGTTGCAAAAAAAAGTTTTTAAGTCCAACTAACCTGTTTTTTGGTCAGACACGGATCACCGCCCAACCGACAATGCATAACTTAACGCTTGACATTTGAGAATTTAGGTAGAAATAGAACTTGGCAATTTTCAAATGAAGTGAGTAAAAGCATCATAAGGCATAATTAACTCAATGTCATGTCAGCCGCCAGTCTCCTATGACCTAAACAACTTGAACCGCAACAGAGTCACACAGTGTCAAATAAAGTGCTTTTATACGTTAAAACTATAACTACACTTTGACATTAGTGTCTTACTTTTAACAAGAACTAACTTTGTGTCGATGGGCGAAGGGGAACAAGTCAAAGTAATTAACTTTTCTTTCCTTCTATCGGAGCCTGCTGTGTGTGGTTGATAAAGGTTGTGATTGAAAGGCGAACGCTTGTAACTTGAGAACAAGTGAATAGGAACCACGGAAACGGTTGGTTGTTGTCCCGTGAATGTATTCTACCGGTGTCTCTTGAAAAAGATGGCTTGAGCACTTGCCACAATTTCGCTAAATAAGCTGATTCAGTTAATTATTTACGAAGGGTTGAAGCAACTTTGTAAATCCTTTACCTTTACTTCAGACCGGCTAGGATATATTTACATACTTTATTTTATGTTGCGACAAAGAGCGACAGGCATAGTGATTTTGCGCTTCTTTACACCAGATATTTGTTTGGCGCCCTTTTTATCATTACCGCACGATGTCGCTGTTGGATTATTTCCTGCAAGATATTGGGATTCCCCACCTTTTTTATGCCACAACAAAATTCCTGTCCAGACCCGTTTAAGCAAACTAAAATTAAGAGGCTGTGCTCGTTTTAAAGATGCCTACTCAACATTTTCAACTAACACTTTCCATGATAATATATTTAATTCACTTTTTCGTTTTTAAACTAACGATATAAATTGGATTTGATTCGCAATTTACAACCTTCATTGAGAACTATTCGAGAATTTAATTGGATAAATTACAGATTTATCTGATGCTTTTTTCAGCAAATGACCTTTATAACAGAGCAAAATTTATGATTGTCACATGGCAAACGAACAAAAATTTAAGAGGCACTAAACCTACATCATGTTAATATTCAACCTAACTGTTGCGCAACGTCAGGGAGGTACAAACTGTTTAATCAGGACGCACTAGTGATATTAAAACCTGTCGTACAAGAATCTGAGGTAAACATATAATGCTACGTTAACTATGTGCAAAGGCGTCGTTAAACACGGTGGAATGATTTCTTTAACAAGAATTTTGTAGATCCGAAAATAAAGTTGCTAAATCTCCGAAAAAAACGTTTAACCAACCGTACTTGTGGTTGTATAATTGCACCTAGTTGTGGCGCGATTCGTTTGACAAAGAGGACTGTGGGTATCGTACGCAAGGCTCTTATTCGCATGAATGTTCATTTCGCTCATGGTTGGTTGGACAAACAAGTTTACCACTGCGGATAACCTACAAAAGGTTCTTATCGCATGAGGGAAGTTCAATTGAACCGTTCCGTGCTAACTCACCTGAATTTTCAATGTAACAATGGGAACAGTTGACTGTTGACAATGATACCACGGAGTCCCTTTTACCTCCAACATAATAATATCGGTGGTTCGGACGGGCAAAAACGAAAATCCCTGTATGAGTTCAAGTTTGGTTCTTATCAAACTCAGAAGGCAGAAACACATGGGTCTCACAGTTTTGTGTTAACCATGTTTTTTTGCCATGTAAAGGTATACAAATTGTGAGGTTTTTTTAAATAAAAATTCTGGTGTTTGTGCAAACCTTTTGACACACCACAAAGATCTAAAATGCAATCTGACACATTTACATTTAGTTTTGACATTGTTTCATATTTTTATTTAAGAATCTATAGCTGTGTAACCTTAGGGCCTATACGGTCAAACAAATCAATCGTTACACCACAATGACCAAAGTGTTCTTTCGGAAATCGGTTGTAGAAATATCTACGTCAGAAAATAGTTGGGGTAAAATATTCAGCTTAACTAATGACACACTACCATGATACAAAAATATAAATGTATTTCCTTAACAAAGAGAAGTATATTAACTTTAAAACCTCATCCAATCAACAAACGATAGAAGCAAAAAAACAGATAAGGCAAAACCACAAACAAAGAAAAAAGAAAGTACAACATTTTGAACAAAATCAAATAGAAAACTTTTTCTCATCACACAACAACCTTTCTAATATCTGCGAGAACTTGTGTAACATTGCACAAGTTATTTACCTTACTGCCTTGCAATGTTCTTTACCTACTATGTTGCCGTTACAAAACAAACAAACCAACTCGCTAAGTTAATAGTTATCGCACAAAGCAAACCGAACGGTTCCAGGTAAGTAATAAAATCAGATCGTTTTTTTAAAAGGAACCAACTTCACACGGATTCATGTGAACTGTTCCTGTGCGAGAATCGCATGCTTCATAGCACACAAATCTGCTAGTCATTGATCCACAGTTCCGTTAAAAAAATATACGCCACGTTTTTTTGTTGGAGGCAATATGACGTCATTACGTCAATATTTGACCATTTCCGCGGAAGATAAAACATCTGTTTGACTAATACACGCTAAAAGCACATGAAAAACATCCAAGTTCTACCTCAAAACAAGCCCTAACCATTCCGAGGGCTTTATGCATGAGCAGCCAACAGAATACAAAATTACTCCATCCTTCAACAGAAACTCAGAAAATGGAATTGTCACAAGGTCCTAAATCACAGAGCCTAGTCAAACATAACATTTGGGGATATCGTCATGATACCAAATGAACATATTCAGAGTCAGGGACGAAATAAAGTTAAGTCTTTTGAAAGCCAAGCGTGTCTAGTGTTTGAAAGGCACCGCCACTAATGCAACATCACCGTTCTGCGAAACCCAAACCGTCAGAAAAGAAGTTTGAGGCTGCATCAAGCCGTAAGGCCAAAATAAGAAGATACAAGCCAGTAACGCGAATGACATTCTTACTTACTTGTGTTGATGTTTATGAACATGATAATTTTACATTCACGAGCAAATTTTAACTAATAAAGCGTGGACGTGTTTGAACAAAAGTTGCACGGAAAAGAAACAATCAACACTAAACACAAGCCAACAGACATATCTGTAATGTCACCATTTAGCAAACTATGGCCCCATATTTGTTCAAATGTGTGTTTAAACACACAAAGTCCAGTGACTATTGAAAACTTTGGCAGTTTGCCCCAGCAATCCTTACCCTTTTTTTGGTTTTTAATTTTCAACTTCATTTATGAAAGTTAAATTTGACCAATCTTCCAGGTGACGGTCTGGAAATTGCTCTTCCTCTAAGTTAGGCAAAAGACATATTATCTGTTGTTCTAAACCTTTTCCCTATCGCAAAAATCACAAAACCAGTTCTCAGATCCCTTCACCAGTTTCTGGAAAGTAAATACTGTTATTATGTTCAAATAACAAACACTTTTTGTGAGGATGTTGAAGATGTATCCTCGTAACCCCTAGAAACAGATCTCCCACTTCTTTGAGGATTAGGGTACTAATGGTTAAAAACTCCTGCTTTAAAACGTACGCCATCCCTAAGTGGTAGTTATAAATTCCTGATACAATTAATTTTGGCCGTGCAATATGAGGTTCTTTGGGTAAGGAAGTTAAATGTAAAAGATATGGGCGCCTTAAAAGATTTCTCAAAGGCCAAATAATATTAAATTGCGACAAAAGTGATAAAAGTTTATGTGGATTTAAAATTCATTGTAAATTTGTGAAAGTTTCAAAGATTGCAAAAGGATCAAATACTGTAAAAGTTTTCAAGCTTGCAAACGTTTTTTAACAGCATCAAAATGGCCTTTAGTCTCAAAATAACCCGCATCAATTATTTTTATAGGAACTGTTGGTAGTCATAGGTACATAGGTTTTTGTGACAATAAAATGAATTCCGACGGGCAATGGATTAATCGGATGACCGACATACCACAACAAGTGCAGAAATCGTACAACAATTACTACTCGACGATGACTAACGAACTTCGAAGCACTCCTCATGAGGACCTTAAAAATGCATTTCACGAAAAGACTGTGATTCTTGCCAGGGTAGCCTACAACAAACAAATGAATCAAGACGGGTCGTTTGACCAACAACTGCTAGCAGCTCTTCATGTCCTCGTTGCGATCAGCACTGAAGATCTTGTCAAGGCGATAACGCGGGATGTCACCCCGTGGACATGGATAAAAATTTGCTGTTTTTTGACATCGCCCCACGGGAGGCTGTTTGTAGCCGGTCTGCACATGAGAAGAGTGACAGAGACAACGTATAACCAGAAGATCAGGATATTGCAACGAAAACTTAAAGAAATCCTCAATGGTAAGGAGGAAATTTATAAAAAATCCTTAAACGTGTTGTCATTATAACCTGTGTCATTATCTTTGTTGGGTTTTCTACACAACAAAACGAACTGAATATCAAAAGCATGCATGTTGTGTTATGTTGTACATGTTGCCACTTGAGATAACTATATGACCTGGTTGTCGAAGCAAGCGTTTGTGGAAAGGCCAATGAAACGTACCTGGTGATATGACATGGCATGTGGTTAAGTTTTATAAAACTTACAATGACTTGACCATTAACAATTTTGCACATCACTGTTTTATACAGTGATAGTTTGGTTCTACCTATAGCCTACACACTTGCCTGAACAACTGGCGTTCAAAATCTTTATTGGGTTTAGTAAAAGCGCGAGGAAATATATTTTTCCTTATTTTCAGAATGTGGACCAGGCCAGCAAGCAACTCAGTCCAACATAGAAAACGTTGCAGTTTCCGCATCACTTTTGTGGGACCCTCGGTTTATTAGTGAGTTAAACGGATTTCAATTTCCAAGCCGAAACACCACCAACTTCGATGTTTTGATCCAAGTTGTGAACCGAATGTTCGGATATAGAAAACTTGATCCCAAACAGGTAAAAACTTGTGACCTTCAACAAACCACACAAAACAGCTTGATAAGTAGTGTGACGTATGGGTGGCTTAAACCAGGTGTGGCCAACAGGTCGATTCTCTAATCCCAGCCGGTCAATTGTGTCTGATTTAGTGTTGATTTAGCGAGATTTCAACAATAGCATTTTGCAATCAATATTCAGAAATATATCCATTAACTGGTTGGTGATAGCACATCCTTTGCTTTTTTAACTTTACAAACGGTTCCATTATGACATTGGTTCTAGTGACTTTATTCGTGAATACCTAAGAAATTTTCTTGTCGATCCCATACGGTGAAAAGTTGGCCACCCTTTGATGACAGTGTACAAAATCTATTCAAGTCAGATACGAAAATCTTTTAACCGCCTATATTCCCATTTCAGTAGTATTCGCTTTAGTACCGGTTTAGTTAGTCAACCATCACGTGGTTTCAGTTCAGCATGTTCCCGCCGGCCGGTGACGTCACAAGCATGACGTTTCGTCGACTGACTTTCATGAGATTCTCGACGCACGCTGCTGTACAGAGAAACTACCTCGCTCAACACCGGTTTGTTTCAACTTGCAGACGGGACGAGATCAGATGCACTAGGTAAGGTTTAAAGATTTCCATTTAAAGCTGTTTTATATTAAACTTACCGTCTAGCCATTTCACTTGTCGTCCGTTCAAGGCTTTTGAGTGTAAACCACTTACTGAGGGAGATAAATTGATCGCCGATAGCTTCTCCTTGTAATATGTTGGCATGTAAACAGCTGTTACGGTTCTGTAAGTTTGTATATGACGGCACGACTTGTTAAAGGTATTGACCAACATAAGAAGATACAAGCCAGCNCTTCAACAATTCGTTTTTTGTGTTTACAGATGTTCTGACAGACAGACAGCGCACGGTGCTTTCTCGGATCACGTGTTCATATTGTCATCACCCACCAGCATCATTGTTGGTGATGAATTGTTTCCATTACTTCTGTGACCCTTGCATCGGCGGTGGTTTGCCACTGCTTCAACACTGCCCGATTTGCAATGCGCCGATTACATCTTTTCACAGAATTCTGTAGAGAAATACCCATGGTTTGACATTGGGATCATGTTATTCAGGTTTGGCACTGAGATCATGTTATTATCAGTTTTCCGGTGTGTTACCTGGTTCATTGCAGTTCCGTAGGATATTTTTTTATTATATTTTTAAAATTTTTTAAAGTTGGTGACTTAGGTTTTGGTCAACCCACCAGTTTGTTCGCTTGCCATTGTATTGAAAGCAAGGAAGTTGGACACTTGTCAATTCCTAGGCCGATGTTAACAATGCACACAGCGCAGTGCCGCATCTATTTCGTTTTGTTTGTTCCCATTTTACTGTTTTGGTTGCTACGACTCTGTTAAGCTGCCTTTGCACATCAGCCATCATCTCGGATTGCCAAATTCGATTTAACACAAGCAATACTTTAATAATCAGTTGGCGCTGAACTTCCATGTTATCTGTGAAAATAATACTGTCTTTGCTGCTACCAGTGATATGATTTACCTCTGCTTTTTTTGTATATTGTACATTCGAATTCCTAAACCATGTACATAGCTAAGTGTACAAACTGTAGTTAAAGAAATCACATCCTCTTTTACTTGTACTTTTGTGTTGTCAGTTTTTTCTGCAGTATGTAAATCCATAGCTGATAATTTACACTTTTTTCTTTACGTGTGCTTTATAAATCTTAGTGGTAAATGAAAATAATTGAGTCTAATTCTTTTAATGAAAAATTTACCGTGTTGTCAGTATTTTTTGTTGGAGTATAAATAGATGTTTTTTACATTCGAGTTTACACTTGATAACTTTCACCCTACACGGAATGTACAAAGCTGTTTTGTGTTTTGTATAAGTAACATACCGGTTTTTATTGCGGTATTGTGATAACAATTAACATGTAAATGATAGAGTGCCCTATTGCATGTATGCGATTATACCTAATGTTAAATTTGAAACTCGACTTTGTATTTTTAACATCGTTTTTTTTAACGCCAATACTTGTGATACACACACTTAAATGTCAGTGGTAAATGCAGTTTACTCGAATATTGCGTATGTTTACAACTTAACACTTTGCGTCCAAACACTAACTAAATTTTTTGACACT
>QXVZ01010126.1:0-35303 GCA_008931825.1 Phallusia fumigata | reverse complement strand
CTGTGGATAACTTGCTTGCCGGGTTTTGTGTAATGTTTAAGCTTGGGAGACCTCAACCAAGGATTTCGTGGATTAGTCTTCACATATGCTGCCACCTGATGTCGCCAGTCGGGAGGCTGTACACGTCTGGACTTTGCTGTAGCCAAATTACTGACATTGAATATCGTCAGAAAATGGAAATGCTCGGAGCTTGGCTAAGAAAAATTTTAGGAGGTATTTTCAGATAAACAATAAACTAGCTTTTGCAGACCATACTTTAAAAACAATCGGAACATAATTAGTGGTTATAAATAGTCTCAATAAGAAAATACAAGCCAATACTTGTGTGTAAAATATTTTCTACGTTTTTTCGATCGGGTCATTCCTAATAATGACAACAGCGTTTGTCGAAACGTACAAAATGTTTTACACACAAGTACTGCTTGTACCTTCTCATAAAAATCTGCTGTTTGTTTGTCTTATTAATCAAGACCGCACCGCTGTATGTTTTGCAGACTGTCGGGGACAAACAAACATCACAAAGACAATTCTCAACGTTGCAATTGCAGCAGCACTGTTGCACGATGTTGCAATAGTTAATCGTTTGGAAGCAGTAGCGAATACCACCCAGCCACTGATACAATATTCCTACCTATTCAGTACAGTTAAATGGATAATACGTTCATGTGAAAATCCCACCGGTTTTGTTTGCCAGTTCACCATGAAACCTCCTAATGGCGATGTCAGCAACAGAATGTTCCGGTTTCTGACTTTTGTCAAGTTTCCCCGAAACACTTTGCTTGATGTGGAGCAACTTGCCAGGAAAGGATTTATTTCGAGGTGCATCAGGGATCAGATTCAGTGTGTTAGGTCAGTGATACCTAATCATTTTTGTCCTTGTCAACACCGCTGCAGAAATCACCAACCACTTCACTTGTACCCTATTCTGTAATTTACTATACAAACATCACGTAAAACTCCTCAGTTGATGTTATTAATGTAATGAATGAAGGATCTGTATAACTGCATGGCGGCATCTTTGAACTCCCGTTGGTTCGTAAACCCACGGTTAAAAAAACGCTGTATTAGGTAAAAAAACCCAGATCACTTCAATTCTGAAATTCCAGCTACTCATTATCTGCGTTGTAAAACTACACACTGAATTTCAATTAAACGTGTTTAACCAAACATTTGCAGATGTGGCAAAAAGTCCCAAAACTTGCAGTGTAACTGTGATCCACAATCACCAGCATTCCACCATAGATCTTGCGCTTCCATTCGAAATGCTGTACAACATGCAAACCACCAAAACGGTCAGTGTGTTTTGTTAGCTGTTACAAATATGTTTGCAGTCACTGAAATCGCAGTTAGCATTTTTACCCACCCGAATCGGTCGTTCGATGTTCTATCAACTTTAATATTTGCTTTAATATTTGCTCTTGATCAAAGTTAAAAACAACAAAACTTAAATAACTTATATACGTGCGCACGGCTGTGTGCCAAAAGTGCTCAAATCAAAACTTGGTCAAAACACATTTGTTGCAGGTTTCACCATAGCAGAATGCATTCATCGTCTTAGCAGAATCAGATGTTCGCAGTGCTATATACGCCCGGCAAACGTCATGACTATCAGCTGCTGTCATTTTATACTGTGCAGTCAGTGTTACAATGCCCTGAAACGAATCCCTCCATTATGTCCACAGTGCCAGGCTGCTACAGAAAAGTTTCACTGCTTGTATGAGGTGTAAAAACAGCCGCTTAGAATACTTACCTAAAAAAGTGGTAAACACACTGCCTTTGTGTCTCGGTTGTTTGCGTTTCTTTGAGCATGAAACTCAGGAGTCATTACTCCAACAAACCCGATGGATTGACGTAAATTGAAGCTACTAACTTTAAAAATCAAACAAAAAATAATCCGACGAAACGAAAATAAGTTATTTCGGCGGTGGACTAAATATGAGCACAATGCATTCAGGCGTTTTTTCCGCCCATTACATATAAATGGAAAACTATTTCTATTTACTCAGTGGATTTCCGATAGCGTTACACTGGGGTGTATGTCGATAGCGCAGTGGCCGGCGCGACAAAGTGCCTTGTGCTCGCAAAGTTTTCATTTGTAATCCCAACTCGTTCGCTATTTCATCTTGTGCAAAGAAATTCAAATTAAAAATATGCAACAACCAAACTTGCCGTAAAAATGAAGCCAAATTTTTCATGTTGCTGTGTCTTTTTTCGTCTTGGTGCTATTAATTGCTGCAAGTATACCAACTGTAGCAAGCACCTTTAAAGTGACCCTAGGTATCTTCTGCATTCGACGTTTTTGTTTGAAAAATCCTTGGTGTAATTTTTTTGGGCGATTGTGTCTAAGATTTCTCTCACCAAGCCGAATAAAGTCCATTTCGAGGAGTTGTAGTGTTCGCCCCAAGAATATACCGCTTTACAGGGCTCATGAGTTTTGTACAAAAACACACTTTGCCAGTATATGTATAAGGTAAACCACCTGTAATGCCAGTGTGAATATATGGACATAAACACATAATGAATCAAACCTATGCGCATTTTCATGCAGTTTTCAAAACACATACATCGCAGAAGCTATTGACAAATCACAAAAAACCTGAAAAGCAAGCTGCTATGGCAACCAAGCTCACCAGCTACAAATACATGGTTCTAATAAACTACTGAATAGAATACCACACAATGTACACAGCTGAAAATAATTTACATCTTCGGCCCAGAATCAGATTAAATGAAGCAAATCCCCAGAAAGAATTTGCCCCAAAATGAAAGCAGGGGAACTGTGCATGCATTTTGTGAAATCTCTGTGTCTATGTTTGTAATTGCAATGAGTGGTGCAAAAATTAAAGATCAGAATGAAAGTAAAGAACCTGATAACAAAAAGTGACCCCAGTCATTCAATGCTTTACAAGTTGTAACCTAACTAAAGACAGTTCTTCAATTAGGCGGCCATTATTCACACTCACCAAGCAAACTTTGTCTGAAAAAAATTCCTTTACAGCATAAAAAAACTAAACATATTTACATTCCCAGTAACTAATTTCACTAGGCTAGCTACATGATAACTATTGGTACAAATTCTATTCCGACAACATGTAGGTTGCTAGTGTAGTTGTTTTGTGCATTCAAGACATGTAGGTACGGATGGCCTTTTCAATCCTCTGTCTGCACATCGGGCATTTCCTCAGAGCCTCTGCACACCTGACACAACTGCACAAATGCCCACATGGGACAAACACAACATCGGCCATGTTGTCAAGGCATATCTTGCATTTTCTTTCTTCTTGCAACTCTTCAATTCTCTCTTGCATTGATGGTGTTCGTTCTGTATATATTTCATTGATTACTTGAATGACATTGAAATATATCTGTATTACAGTGGGACATTTTCTCTTAGGATTCATTAAGTACACGCAAACAAATTCTTTCATGAGATTTAAACAGCTGGAAGTCCGCAAGTAAGAATGCTTCCTTTGCACAATACAAAATAAATGTTTATGAAGCTTACAATTTGCCAATTGTCATCATGTTAACCTAGAAATTCCAGTCAGAATTTATCTGCCTTCCCACTTCATTAAATTTGTCATGATTAAATAGTTTCATAAAACAACAAGGACACCAAAAAACAGGGTTATCGAGTCAAGTGTCATGTTACTACACTCCCCAACAGAAATAGGCAAAAATAAAAGACTTTCCAAGAGTGCTCAGCCTGGAGTAAGATGCACACAACACTCCAACTTAATGTGTTTAGTCGCAACTGTTGATGATGGCTTACCTTCATTTTCCATTGATGACAAATGACTAGCAGCCGCCAAGCCTATGACAACAATATAACAAACTTAGAAAGGTTAGTCAATTTTCTTAATGTCATATCTCTAATGGATTTACCATGCAAGACTGATTTGCAGAGTTTTAGAAAAACATGCTTTGTGCAGTTGGTCAGACCTGTCTCAACAACTTCTATGCAAGCATTTTAAATACCAACAAAACTATAAATGTTTTGACTGTGACAGATAACTTAATTGCTTTCCACACAGACATGCCATTTCTGTTTGATCAAACACTTAGCTGTTCTTGCTAAAAGATAATCAGGTGAAGTTGTGCAGGTGCCAATAACATTTAATGGCCATGTTGTTTAATAGAGAACAAATAACGTTTATTACAACAAACCGGATTTTTAACGACATTAAATATGAACAGTTGTCATAAATTGGACAAAAGAACGTTTTGTGCTGAAAGCAGTGTCAAAAAAAATTAAATCTTTCCATAAAATCCACATACGAGGCATTCAAACTTTAGTCCCAACAAGGACCCAATTGCCAGAGCATATTTGAATAAGTGGTTTGATTTCCATGTGCTCACAAGTTGTGGGTTCTAATATCGTCCTATTGTATTTGCCTGCTTAACTTGAGTGCAATTGATCCAACCCATCGAGTGTTAATGGGTTAAACTAAATTAAACCACTAGTCTTGTAAACTGGCCTAAGACTGATGCAGGTCGCTAAGGAAAATTTGTAAACTGGTAGTATTGATATTTTCCCTCTTTTGTTCTGCAATTGTGTTGCACTTTTTCTTGTTCAAGAATTTTTTAGGATTCGTTCACAAAACACATTGTTCGGTGCACTGTGTCAAAAATAAACAAAACTGACTTTTTAAAAAGTTTTTGTCCTCAATTCATGTGTTTTCTAAATCTCTTTTAACAGTTCCTTTTATCTTACACAAACACCAAGGATAAGTTTTGAGCTAGGTAAATAAAGAAAATGTAAACAGGAGAATATGCAAGATTTAAAAGCTAGTTTTTGCCTGTAAAGCTCCCTCTGACTGGAAGTTTATGATTTCAAGCATTTTACGTTGACAGCAACTTTAAAGACACATCATTAAGAGACAAATATGTACAACAGTGTTTCAAAACCGGTGACACACAAAGGCATTCCATGTGGTACGCAGGCACCACCTGTGCATTTAATTGAACTGTTGCATTTATAATATTTGATTCCAGAAATAAAGTAGTTTAAGATCAAAATTAGTTTTTCAGTAATTAGGTGGTATGTGGTGAGTGTGTAAAGTGGCAGACAACCACAAAAAGGTACCATTGATGGATGAGGAGAAGGCATTTTTTCAGCCAGTCTGTCTAAACTCATATTTGTCTGCTAAACTGCACACCACAGCAAGTTTTGATTACAAAACAAACCAAACAACAAATAATGTGAATACAACAAATAATGTGAACACAACAAATAGTGTAAACACAACAAATAACAAATAGTGAAAAACAAATCATTGGTCTTTCTTTTTACGGTGCTTTTGATGTGTTTGGTGCATTTTGAATGACTCCACATATTTGAGTTGAGAAAGTGCTTGATCATATTGTTCATCAAATAACATAAAATGCATGTGCGAACATACAGAAAAAAAAAACTAAAAAATGACCCAAAAATACAATCATCATTTTAGTTTCCCACATACACATTTTTCACAAAACATGAATGGTTGGGTGTTTTGCAAACTAAATGCAGTGGGAGTTTTTTGTGACAAAAAGTTTTGGCAAAATCATAAATGAAATTTTTCTTTTCCAAAATTTTGACATGTTTTTTTCTGAACTACGCAGGTTCAGAATTTTTGCATGCCTGAAGCCAAAAATGACCCCTTTTCAAACCAAATTTTTATTTATGAACTGGTGTAGCAAACATACAGATGAGATGACCTAGATTCTTTTCTAAAGGCAGTCAATATTTCTGAACATGAATTTATAGCTTACCTTTTTCAAAACTAGTATTGCTGGTAACTTTGCAATGTCACAGTAATAAACTGAACTGAAATTTCGCAGAGCTATTTAACCAAGGCTAACAACCTTCACAGCTGCTGTTTCAGACATAAATACCTTTGCATCTGATGTTCAAACATGACTGTTTTTGCTAAACTGGCACTTCTTGTTCAAAATTTTAACTCACTTCTCCACGTAAATGACAAGACAGATTTCAGTTTACTGACTCACAGAAGATTTCTGTTCAACTTTTATGTTTCTGCTCAAAGGCAGTCAGTTGCAGACCAACAGAGCAACTTTCTTCACAGAAAGACGAAAGTTGCAAAACTTTTGTAAAGGCAAACAAAAACCTTTAGTGTAACGTGGGATTAAAGAATTTGTAAAATAACATATTTTTTGGTATGCTGTTGTAACTTTAGTATTACTCAATGTAAATTTCACTTTAAATTTTAAAAAAAATTCAACAGACCTGCTGGTATCGGTTGTCCTGACATTGAGCTACTTGTTGATTCTGGTTGGCCACCTGTTACAAATTTTTTTCAACAAACGGCATGGACAATAAAACACATGTGTACACAAAACAAACCTGTTCCTGGAGTTTTAGCAGAAGTTGATGGTTGAGCTTGCATGGAATTTTCATTTTCTTCATCATCACTGTCAGAAAGATCACTTGTATTACCTGTGACATCATCAACCAACTCAGCCACTGTGGTGCACATTGCAGCTCGTCGAATCCGTCTGTTTAATGATACCATTTTCGATATTCAGTTGCAAATAAAACCACGCCTCTACACCACTAGCACTAGAAACTGATGTGAATAAATTACAGCAGGGCTTCCCAAACTTTTTATATGCGACCCTTTTTTGATTTAAAACTTTTCTGAGACCCTTAATATTGGACAGAAAAAAACAGTAGAACACACACCATTTAGTAGAACACATACCATTTAAATCAAATATTTATTCATTTTGTGCAGTTCCAACATGACAATGTAAAAAAAACTTAATGCATTAAACCAAAGCAAATGTTTAAAGACAGACTACAAACCATTTTTGGGAAATNTGTAAAAAAAACTTAATTCAATAAACCAAAGCAAATTTTTAAAGAAAGACTTCAAACCATTTTTGGGAAATTTGTGAACTTGCGACCAACAAAATTCGTTGTGACCACTAATTTAGGAGGCTCTGAATTAAATTACACCAGGCCTGCAAAATACTGAATCCAGGACAGCCTTCAAAACATTTCTATTCAGCAAGGCAAAGGCTACAAAAATCTAGTCTGCTGTGAGACTCAAATAAATTTGTTGTTTTTTATTTTGTTAGTTTTGTGTTTTACCATTGAAATAAGAAAGCGTTTAATTAAACCCACCTTTTTACTACATGACGAACAACTTTTCTGTCAAATCCCATTTCGATTGCTGCCTTCACAATATCAGAGTTCATTGCATCCTGAATTTTCTGTCTTTCTCGCTGCATTTCAGCCTGAAACAAAATACTGACAATGACAGGTTTAGCAGTACAAAGTATTTCCATTTGTGTATATGTTAGGAATGGCAGAACAGAGCTAGTACCAAAGTACACAATAACTTTTTGATGACTATTGCTCCTCAAAATTGGCCAAAAGTCACTGCACAGAAATAACCATAAGTATTTGTGTTGCAATGAGTACATAAAAAATGCACAAAAGGTCAAAAGCGGAACCGATTTGTCAAAAATATTTGGCTTTTGTTTAATTATTACGCGTATGATGTCACACATATTTATGATTGGCCAAGCAGTAATGTTAAACACAACACAGATGATATTCAGCATGAAATTATAAAATCAGCATGCAGCAAGCAGTTGTCACTTGTATCAAAAACATTTTATTGCAAACACTTGAGCAACTTAGACTTTTAGTGGTCTTGGTTGTGAGTTTTAATTTCACCTTGACTTGTCTATTCCAGCTTTGCTGGCATACCAATCCTTAAGGTTAATTTCAGTTGAAAAGGTGCATTTACCTGTGGATCAATAATAGGTGGTGGTGGGGAAGGAGCTCGTGCAGATGCTGTTCCGTATTGAATTCTTCGCCCAGGGTTGGGTGGTGCGACATCGTGTGGCCCACGAAGTAGTGGTCGTGGCAAATTGGGGAACATCGACACCATGCGATGGACAAAATCAGGACCCTTCCTTTGCAACAGAAATTCACATCTGACAAAAAAGATACATTCTGGTAATAAGTTTAGTGGTGATGGTCTTTTTAAAGGTGTTAAAATACAAAATTAGTGTTGAATTACAAGAAATAAAGCTTGTACACCAACAGTTTAGACATGAAAAACTTTCTGGCAAGTTTTAACAATATAGTGTATACCCAAAACAATGCAATTATTTTAATCCTGGCAAAGAAAAACTTTGCTAAATTATTCATGATACAATGTGCTAGAGGAAACTCCAAAACATATTTCAAATGGTGAACCTCCCAACCAGTCACTATATCACAGAAACTGTCTCATTAACAACATGGAGGTAAAGCAACAAAAAAATCTGTCCCGCAAGGCAGCCAAGAGCTCAGACAGTAAAGCCACCATTGTCCAAACACTTTTTCACCACCGGGTACTTTCCCTAGTGGTGAAACACCCAAATTTTTGTATGCTGAGCACAGAGAAGGGAAAGAACTGTGCTTGTAAAGTGGCCGATGAACACTGTGCCGAGCGCCCGCTCAAACACTGTGGAAATTTCAGGCTCATGTTTCTCAGGTACCTGTATAGTATTCTCCACATATAAAAAATTTATTGGATTGACTTGCATAATCACTGTTTATCCTTGCAAGCTAAAACTTTTAATATTACATTCTTCACCAAACTGCTGGTTAAGTTAAACTTTACTCCATGACTTAGTGTAGTTTTTTTATCAATACAAAATGTGGTGTATTGAATGCAAATGAACCAACAAATGTGCAAAAGAAATGAATATACATGTCAGTTTTTACTTGTGAAAGTAATGTTGAACTAATACTGTCTCAAAGTTGATTAGAAAAGCTTGAGGTTCACAATAAAAGTTTTAGAGAAAACAGATTGCTACTAAATGACAATCTAACATTGCATAAACTTACGTTGGAAACCACTTTGCATGTTCTGTCCAAGGTTCATCTTGTGGATCCCAGTTTTGCAAACCACCATTGCAATACCAGCATTTCACACGGTCTCGTTCACCTGTTAGGCAATAGGCAACATATTTACCACCACATAACACAGAAAACATTTTGAAGGTCATAAAGCATCTATCATTTGAGATTAGGAATAGGCTTTGGGCTAAGTAATATAACACTCTCGATCAGGAAGCCAGTTTTGTAAACTCCTGTTGCAATACCAGCACTTCAAACTATCTCGTTCACCTGTTTTGTAAGGGAAAAAATTCAGATATTTTTTTTCAGTTGAATAAAAAAGATGAAGAATACCATCATATGAGGAAAGATAATTTTTCTGTTCATTTTAAGTTGTCAAGCTGTTGCATTTTAGTGTGTCTTAAAAGCTAGCCATAAGAAGTTACCTAGAAAAAAGAATCCAGCTCGAGCAATTTGTCGAGGAGTTGCATTGACTTGACTTGCAGGCCAGCGATGGTCGAAAGTCTCAAAGCGAGTGTCTTCATTTCTCATGTGTGGACTGACTGGGTACTGGCATTGGAACATATTCTGAAGGTCCCTCTGTAACAGAAAGCAACATTGTATGGCAATCAAGCAACAAATATTTGACAACCTTATAAGGTTTTATTGTGCATTAAGAAATACTTATTGTCATCACACAAGTGACAGTGTTTAGCAAAGATTCGTTACTATCACTCACTGCCTCATTTTCAGATGGATCAGGTGGCTCATGAAACACAGTTTGTTGACTTGGAACAGCTGCACGTTCATCTGGTGTCAGTTGCACATTTCTTGATTCAGCACCCTGGCACATTCTACAGGAAAATCAACATAAAGTCGCAAACAGTGTTGTTGAATCATTTTTAAACACATACACAAGTTGTCAACTGATTTTTGTTAAAAAATGGACAACTTGTTCACATACTTGCAGTGTGGAAAGTGTCTGCGATGTTCAGCTTGTACATTATCACCATAATTCCAATTTCTCAAGACTCCGCCACATGAAAAGCACTGAACACGATCGAGATTGCCGAGATAGAAAAATCCTGATCTTGCCAAGTCAGCCGGATAGACCGTTGGTCTTTCTGAAGGCCAATGCTCGAACGTTCGTCTATGGAAAAGCATATAAATAACAAGATATTGAAACAACTAAACCAACTTAAAATATTCCAGATACTTTTACCCAAAAATAACCCAATAGGTTGTACTCACACTCTTTCAGACTCTTTTCTTAGATCTAGGTTTTTGAGAAAGTTTTCATGGTATGCAGACGGAATGGTTGCAAATTCAACAATCTACATGCATACATCAAAACTGACATAATTTTCAAGTTAGAAATTAAACAAAGTAAACACAGTTAAATAAACTTAGGCAAATTAATGTAACAATAAAATATGTATTATTACATACCTGAAATAGTGGTTGATTCCTAGCAACTGGTCGAGCTGTTTGCATTGGTACAGATTGGTTAGCTAAAAAATGGCAAACAAATGATCACAATCATGGTTTCATGTATTTTGTCAGCAAACTTATGATCATAAATTGGGAACTTACATCCAGCAGAGTGTGATAGTAGAAGTGATCCAGCAGAAGGAACCTGAGAGTTTTGTTGAACTTGTTGTGCTGTCCCACTCGATGCAGTGAAATTGCTGATTGGCTACAAAACACAAAAGCATTAACATGTTTTCTTGTTTCGTCCTATTTAATCAAAGGACACTCTACTTACCGGACCAGTCTCCATTGCAATATTGCCTTCTTGTGATCTTGGTGCCATCATAAACCGTGCCAAAGCACCTCCACCTAAATATTGAGGTCACATGAGAAACAATATTGCATGATGTTTATCAAAATTTTTTTGTAAAAAGTGAGGTTGCAACAAAAATTTCATTTATTCAATTAAATGTCCTAAAACAATAGTGAATATGTTTATTTTGTAATCCAAATTAGCCCAAACGGCTGGTCAGAGTCAACCAAACTGTCGTATGTGGACCCGGGCCATACAATAAAAACCTTGAGCTGAATAATGTCGGTCAAAAGTGTAAATATGTTTTTGTAAAATGTTTAGTGTCATAACACAAGTTACCTATTGGTACATTTCCACTATCTCCTCCTCGCATGAAAGCACAATCACTGCGATGCCATTGTGCCGATCGAACGTCATCACCAAACACCCAATTCTCACAACATAAACCACAACTGCAAAAAAATTACTAACTTATTAATATTTTTAAATTCTTAAACATTTGGACTTTTTTGCTTTTCAAAAAGAACAAAATTGGGTAATAATATTTAAAAAAAATTGGGTAAAAAAAATATGTTAAGTTTTACAAATTTGAAAAATCAATATTTACCCTCAAGTAAATTTAAAAACAACCTAGATCATATCCTGGACAAACAGCAAAAAAATTTAAGAGAGTGCCACTACCACTAGATGCCAGCATATAGCAACTGAGTGCAAGATACGTGACGCAGTGCAAGGAAAAAAGGCCGGAAGTACTGAACGGTATATAATGGTTAACAGCATATACTTGGTATGAGTAGGTATGAGCTAATTTGATTAAAAGAAATCTACAGAAGCTGTCGATAGAAATTAAGAGTTAAAAATTGAAAAAAGATGCAAGTAAGTCAACTTTTGTTTTAAACAAATTGGTGGTTTTGAAAAGTTTTATTTTATTTGTATCGTATGCATTTGTTTGCATGACCAATTAGGAAGGCTGTGTATATTTGATTTACTCATTCTATAATTGTCAGGCCAGCCCATATTGTACTAACAAATTACATAGTTTTGCTTTGATTGATGTTTTAGTATGTAACTTTTGCCATTGTCTGTTAAAAAAATAGTTTGACACAAATGTTTTAGCCTAAATGCAGCACTACACTAGTATAGTTTGTAAAAATATACAACTAAATGAGGTTAGGCTATTTTGTAACCTGAAACACTTGACTCTGTCCTTATATCCGGTGTAAAAAAATCCGGCAGAAGCCAAGTGTCGAGGATTGACCGGAACTTCTTGTGGGTATTTTATGAACGTTGAGAGTCGGTATGATTCCATGTTTGCATCCCCAGGGGGAATGTACACACTACGCTGTCCAGGTGGATCTCTCGCTCTGTACGCACAATTAGGGTTATTATGCATTGCACCACTGCCAACAGTGTTTTATGTTGTTTCGGTTAAATTTACCATGTTTTAAAAGTAACTACCTGTCATATATATTTCCATCTGTTTCCACACCGACCTGTAAAAAAGGATTTGTATGATAAATTAGTTTCCAATGAAGAGCCAAGTTGCAATTATGTACCAAATAGATGTTGTTGCTTCCTGCAAAAATTCTTTTCTCCTGGGATGACCCCCTGCAACTTATATTTTCTCTCAACAGTGATCCTTGCACTAATTGGACTTGTTGGATCAAGGACTTGTCTTTGAGCATAAGAGTGCATTTGTTTAGCCATTCCCAATTTTCAGGTATCATTGTAATTCTTTTGTCTGAAAATAATAATAAACACTTTTGAGAACAGTTCTAGAAAGAAACAAAATTTCTCTACTAACCTGATTGAAACTCCAGTATCAAATCCTTCATAATATCAAACTTTGTGTCATAAGTATCATGACACTGTGTAGATTTTTTTGATAGAAGTTGAGCAAAATGTGGATTTCGCAGCAAAAAGCATGTAAAAAGAATAATATTCTTTTGGTTTTGATTAATTTCATGGCTAGTTGCAAGTTCTTCCATTTGACGAAATGACAACTCATTAGTGATGTGAAAAGCACAGGCTATTTCCTCAGCCTCTGACAGAGGCCCATTTTTCTTGTAAGCACTTTTACACAATTCAGTAATTTGATATGTAAAGCATGATAGGGCTGCATTCCGTTCCAGCTTGGATTCAGGGGGGTTGGACTCTGTACATTGTATAAACCGGCCTATTAGCTGGTTAACAAACTTCTGCACCACAAATTCTGTGTGATTTCTTTGCATGCATTCATCATCATTGACTAATGGTAAAGAAATTGATTTTATGATGTGCTGACCAGTTGTGATTGGTATTGTTGTATATTCATCCTTTTCAATATTAACACAACCTAAAAACAGATAAAGGTTTATTATTCAACCTACGATTTTTTTCCAACAACCACTATGTCCTGTTTAAAAATCCAGACTTAAAAATTTAGAAATATGAAGGTACTTGGTTTGTTTAAATGCTTAACATCCAAAAACTTTGATGCAGCCCTGCCTATTTTTAGGCACTAAGTTTTACCACCTGTAAACTGTGTTTTGTGCCCTACATTTCAATGTGTTTCAATTAAAAGTATGGGACCCTTAAATACCATTGGTTGTCTCAGTTCCATCTTTTAATGCAGTTGCATCACAGCTATCCTTGTTTCCAGGAATAATGTCTTTGTGTTTATTTTCTGTGAACCGTTGAATCCCATGCACAAGTGTGTCACATGTTGCAACAAAACTTACATCAGAACTGGTGGGTTCCGGTTGATATAAGCCAGGGCCTGTTTTTAGGGTATCTGGAATGTAGCATAAAGCTGTCTTTAGTGTAAGGCAGTTGCAACATATGTAACAACCCACTATGAACCAATATATTAAATTTCACCCTTAGGCTCACAATAAATTAGCCACTCGGTGGGGTAGTGGGAAAATTATATATAGGCTTGGCCAAATCAAACAAACATCAGTAACTAACTCCATAATCTTTTTAAATTTCACTTATTTAATTCACTTGAAAACTTCCTAAGTTTCAATCATAAATTTCACTTTAAATTCTTGAGTAACGTAACGGAAGTTGGTACTTGACGATGTCATTCATTGTGCCATGTTGCCTTTTTCTCCTAACTGTTATATTTCTCGTCATTATGCACTGATGATGACGGGCTACTTTTCAAGTTTAGTTTTGTGTTTCCAATATTAGGATGTTTAATTTTTACAGCAGTTATTACAAGTATACAGTAGATGACTCCTATCGAAATTTCAGCGCTGGATAACAAGTGGTGCATTAATTCATTATAAATTTTACTGTGCATCAGTTCACATTTCAATACCTGTGATTTAAAATACAATAGTGCTAGGTATATCCTACTTTCTTGGTAAATAATCTTGTTATTTTCAAGTGGCTTGTCAGTAAAGGTTCGTCTGGTGCAGTCAACCAAATCTTCACTTCGATCCACACCCGTGGATACGGAAGTTTTACTTATGGGTTGTGGGTTTTCTGAAAAACAAACAAAAACATTGATTTCACCTTCTGTGTATGGTGCTGTTAGAGGTATTTGTTAAATATTGTGAATTTTGCAAGTGTGTTAATGATTTACAATAATGATCTTACTTATTTAACCAATAGCTTATACACCCCAAAACAGGTGTGGTTGTTAGTTAACCCAATGTTCTTCCTTTTAACAGTCTATTAACATGCAAAATAATCGATGTGACTAAAGTAATATTATGAAAGGTATTTGTTTCAAGTTCAGATAAAATTAATCACTTTAGTTGGTAAAGTTGAGACTTTTAAAGACAGAAAAGGCCAAAATATGAACTCGTATGTAAGAAATCTGTTGTGATGTCACAATAAAAGTTTAGAAGTTCAAGAAAAACACACGGTAATTGTTGAACAATATAGAACATAACAAGCTCTAGGACAAGTAAACCGGGGCCAAAACTTTACCAAAATACGGCAGATAACTAACTTTTTGCATAATCTTGTGAATCATCTTCCAAATCAGAGTCTGGCGATCTCATTTCGCATCTTTTCGAAATTTGACAAACGTTAACGGAAGTTGCAGATCTGCGTAAAACGAGGTTGTAAAAAATGGCGTAATGCCTGGAGCCAGTTTTGTTTTCTATGCGGACACTCAGGTCTACGCTACGGACATACCAACTGCTTAAAAATGATGCGAATAAATTGCTAAACAAATGTTACTGGACCATAAAAAATTTTTCATAGCAATGGCCAATGGTTAACCACATGGCTGTCCCTAGCAAAGTTATACAATTTATTTTGTTACTGATAAACGTTGCTTATTAGACTGTAACGTTGTGTGCTTTGGATTATGGTGATACCGTGAATTTGATGTTTCATTATTGTAAAATTTTTTTTGTTATTTGGTGTCCATTAACACGCAAAGTTCTAAGGTACCTCAACCCATAAAGCCTTACAAGACACATAGGTTGCGACATTTTCCCGCCTCTTGAAATTGCATAGAAACAGTACAATGTTGCAGTTCGGAAACTTGTACAATGTTGCAGTTCGGATTCACGCAGTTAAAGTTGGCAAGACGTAGTTTGCAGTTTAATTTGTGCGTTGCGGCACAGTGAGATTTATGTCTATGGTCGGTGCATGGTGTGTAAAGAAGTCGTTGTTTCGTATGCACAATGAGAATTATTTTGTTTATTTAACTTCCATTTAAGCTGGTCGCTAAAAATTTACTTATGTAGCGTAATTGAGTTGCATGGTTCTGTAACTCATTATTTCGGTATGTTGTCGAAATATCGACCGGAATCCAGATCGCCAGAAATTAGACTTCATCGTCAGAACTTACATCTTGTCGAGTTCTGTTGTGTGCAGCGGTCGGAACTCAAAAACAGCGCGCACATTGTGGTTCAGAGGAATTTGTAAATTATTCTGTAAAATACAAAAATCAGTATACTGACCAAGAAGCAACTCCCAAAAAGCACATTTTGCTTAAGATCAGAAACTAGTTGCTAAAATAAACGATATTCTTGTGTTAGGTGGCTAATAGTTTCCTTAAAAAACAAATTAGACTTATTACTATTATTGAATCGCTGTGTCTTATAGGTCGGTCTACATAGATTCTGATTTGCGATAAGTTGAGAATGTTTAATTTTTACCCGAAGCTGAACCCGCCCCGGCCGCGGACCCCGGGGAATTCTTCCTTCAGGCTTTAGAATTTGCTTCACAAACACCTGAATGAGAAGACGTATATCTTCCTCTAAAAAGTAATTAAAATTTGTAATGAGTATTTGGAAAAAGTTTCGTTTCAAAAATTTACAATCGTTTTCAATTTAGCCTAAAGGTCGGTTTACACCAAGCGCGTGCGAAGCGAGCGACGCGAAATGTCCTTGTTTGTTTAAATAACGTTGGTGGAAGTTCCATTTCGCGCATCTCTTGTTTGTGTGCTTCGGTTGCACCGTGAGCAACAGAAACGACCATTCGCGCGTGAATTCTAACCCCATAAACTGAAATTGCGAGAATGAGATTGATAAGTCCTGGCATTTTGTTTTTCAGTCCAAACACATCAGGTACTCACAAGTTGAAATGGCATAGTTATTATTTACCTTGAAGGTTGACTTTGGGTTAAATAAGCACCTAAGTGTGCAAGTTTTTTCGCTTTGTAGCAACAGCCAAACGCGCGTTTTTGCTGAAAAAAACGAGTCCGGTTGAAACTCGTGCGTGTAAAATGAATTGCAAGCTGCAATCTTTACATCGAATGGCAGTGTAGGAAAGTCGGATAAGCATTTAAACGCTTTAATAGTCCCCAAAATTTAGGATCGGGTAATACGAAACCATTATAAGCCATATAGTACAACTGTATATTATATACATTGTGGCACTATACTGATGTCAACCAAAACGGTTTACCTCTTTTTGTTGCGGGGTCACATTTGTATCCTCTGTATTCTCCGTGGTGGCCAGGACAATGGAATAAAGGTGGGCGGTCTTTGTGGCTGTGAACTAATAGGGAAACAGAAATGATGCACATTACAATGCTCGATGCGTGTTGAAAAACATGACTTATTTTCTTTTTAAAGCTGATTAGATCATAAGTTTAAAACGTAAAAAAGCGATTAAATGCAAATGGTAATCGAAGAATTTTGATGCAAAAAATATGGTAATAATTTTTTATCGTTGTGGATTCATGTAGAAACAAAAAAAGGTATCAATGTGAAATTTTGCTACCTCTTTTTCTTTTTTGGCGGCATTTATCGTTTGAAACAACACAAACCGAAGCCAAATCGGTCGTTTCCACAAATGTTATTTTCAACATAAGTTTGTCTTTGTCGTAGAAGCTAAATGCCTGTAAATCACATCAATAAAATGCTCTGTAAAGTCTGCCATTTAACCTAATTGTGGAGAATCAGGTAAGCAAAAAGTTTTTGAGCAAATCCGTGTTTTGCAGCAGCCCAAATTATAGTTGTAATTATGTGTTTTATCAACAGTGTCGTTTTACTTGTATGTTCAGTTTATTCTCCAATACAGCACGCTGCGTTGATACAAAATTGCTACATTTTGCTTGCAGTTTAGAGGTCATGAATCACTGGAGATAATGCTACGCCTTGTCTCTGTCGCATTCAGATTAGATTAGTGAGAAAAGCGAAAATGCTGGTTTTCTATTGACAACCCTTGTATAAAGTCATGCATGTTTTTGGCCTGCTTGAATAAGCAAATGGCCTTTAAGTATTTCATAGATTTAATGCCGACGACTTTATTGCCGGTGCAGCTGTAATGTTGATGTACCAATTCTGCCCTACGTTATTCCCACCTTGGTAATCGTTTAACCTACGCTGTGTCGCTGTGATTTACGACTAACTTACCGTATATTTCTGTCCTCCACAAAACACGACATGCTTTTCCATTTCCGTTGCAAGTATATTAGAAACAATTTCAGTAAACGATTCTTTTCCGGTAAACTATAAAAAATCACAATTTAAAGTGTAGGTAGTAAACAAATTCAGTAATTAAGTATGAATGTGGTCACCTTTATCCAGAGAAACTCCTTAATAGTCACCAATACTTCTGTGGCGTTTGTGGGGTGCAAAATGTTCAGAAAAGAACATAAAAGATTGAAGAATGGAATCTGCGTTAAAACAACAAATCGCCATGCAAAATTACTTTGTCAGTTACCTTCGAAAACACATCGTTGACAATTGAATTACTTTTGAAGTCAAAGCAAAAAAGTATTGAACAAGTTTTGCAGCTGAAACTGTTCAGTGGATAGTTTTTACAGTTTTTTTGTTTGTCGCAAATGAACTACAAAACTTACTGTTCTCTGAATATGTTCGGAGGATAACCTTCGGTCGTTCGGCCGTCTGACCACTTTGATCCATGGGCTCCAGTCAAACTTAAAGATGAGAGTTTTGTCTGGAACGACATTTTCTCGCACCGACGGGTGCGTCACTTCCATCGCGTTTTGCCAACAGAGGTAGGTTTGTAACCCCAACCCTAAACTAACTCTGAATTCCAATTTTAAACAAAATCTAGAAACATCGACAATTACACAGTCTTAGGAACACTTGACACGAACTTAAAGATTTGCCGAAATAAATCCGAACTGTCAGGCCGCTAAGTGATTTATAAACCGCTAAGTTTTAAACGTCTTGTCATTTTATGTTCGGTCGAATGGACTGATGCGCTCGACCCATATACAGACATAAAAAACCGACCGGGATTTGGGAACGTCCCGGGTTTGAACCCCGTAAATAAAATCGTACGTTTATGTTGCCAACAGTAGGCTTATTGTATATACGCTTGCAGTTAAATGTATTCACTGTATACAAGCTTTTCTGCCAGATATACTTTTAATTAAGCTATCCATTTTTTGCAGCATTTGCACCAGTGTATCTCAATCTTTCATTCTTATATCTCGGGCCTAGGGCTGCTTGCCTCACGTTAAGAAGATTTGCACAGTCAAGTGATTTTACGCAGGCAAGTTAACAGACCAACTTCCTTGGTGTTACAGAACTTTGTCTATTGTGCAAAACATCATTTCTACGATGCAAACATCCCAAATTAATGACGGCTAACATTATTTGCATTGCATATTCGGCTTCCAAAATATCTCGTCACTCACAACAGCAAACAACAAACAAATGTCATGATACGACCAAACACGACCACGCCCATACGCCACATTTCACCACCACTAGTATCGGTTCCGCCTGACCAAATGTCAACAAAACCGACTCAACGCAGACCTCTCCTATCATCCAGCATGATGTGCATTGGTCTTTGTGAGTTTTGAGCGAATCCTTTTAAATCCTTTATGCTTGGCCAAATCCTGATCTTTGCAGAGAGACAAAAATAACCTAAAACAAACATTTACGGAAATTGTTAGCATTTACCATGTAGTGCCCAAACGTAGGCCAACAGTCAACAGTTCCCTTTTACAATTTCATTGGGCCATGTGTGCCGGACTTGAAAAGCTTTAAGCATGCTAAAATATATCATTTGATGTGTGCCCCGCCAACAACTACTCAGTTGTTGAACTGGGTATTGTTCTATTGTGGAAGCAACTTAACTTAAGCGAGCTATACTAACAACCATTACCAAAAAAAACTACATAAACTTCCCAATCAAAGGGTACAAGCTATTTTTAAGCCTTAAGGCTTACCCACACACCAGCCAAAATTGGACGGGCTACAGGTGTAGGTACGGTTTGTTTCAAGGTGGCTGCGACAACCACGAAAGAGAGGAAGTGGCGAAAAAGGCATAGTTGCAGGGTGGCCTGTCACGTCGAAAGTTTGCTTGTTGGGGGCGGTTGAAATTTTTGAGTTGAGGTCTTTCTCATTTAGTATTTTTACTCAACATTAGAGTGCAGATCTACTTTTTAGAAAACGCTAATCCCAGTTTTCTTCTTGTTTTAAATGTAATTGATCTTGGTGTGGAAGAAAAGAGTATGCTGACATGAAGCAGTTGTCGTAAGAACACAGAAACGCAGTTTTGGGGAAAAATTTTTTCTGGTATTTTGAAAAACTACAAAACTCATCTTGTGCGTTGGCATGTTGCCGTATGTTACGCTTCAGTAGCACCCAAAAGCGCCACTTCCTGGGTATGACGTGTTTGGTAAGTGTTGGTGTAATTATAGTTTCTGTTTTTGTTGAAGTTTGTAAATATGAACAGATGTAAATTGTAGCATGTTTTTGGTGTGTATGCTAAACGATTTTTAGGAAGTGCAACAATTAAAAAACGTTATTTGTATCTGTTTGACCTGACTTTTGCTTAGATGTAAAACTAAATGCTGTGCTACCAAATATAAAACAAAGTCGTTTACTAATTTTTGAGCTTTATTTCTATGGGACACAAACAACTTAATGGAAAAAATTGTGAATGATCATATGAGTGACCAAACATTCGAAAAAGAGTTTAATTCGACTGTTAAAAAGCTTGCAAAAACATGTATTGGACAAAAATTGACATAGAATTGACCGTGGATTTAAATCTTTGTTGGCATTTTGGAAGCAGTGAAATGCTCAAAACCAATAAGCAAATTAGGCACAAGAATAACTGTCAAAATCCTAATATGTATCACAGCTTCATCTTTCAAAAAAGAGTTTGACTACCTGGGATTGTCGGTTTGATTTGCTTTATATTACATTTCTTGTACCATTTGATAACTGCACAGTATTTTTTACAAAGCTATACTGCCATTCATTAGTGTGTCAATAAAGTAACTGATAAACTGTGAACAACAGCTAGTACCCACCACCTGGTCTTCTACATTTGTAGTCGATTATATTACAAGTCACAGGCAAACTCACAATCCCCTCACAAGATAGCTTTATCTATTTTGCTGGAGTCACTATTTTAATTTTATGTTTTTATGCTGTAGCACGAAAAAACAAAACGGAAACTATCAAACTCTCATACAGATACAACAAACAACCCTTTCATATTTCACGTAAAACATCAACTTTTACATAACTACTGTGGACTGTTGTGGACATACACTGATTATAAAACTGTTTTAAAGTACGTAGTAACCAAAGTCACAAAGATTTTCATGGCAATGTCGCCTAGCAACCATAGAGAACGAATAGTTTTTTTGACTTCACGACTAACACAGATTATTCTTCTCGACAAGGCGGGGACTAAAAGCATAATGTGGTTCAAAAATACTTTTTACTCTATTTACAATATATTATAAAACCATAATAACTTTGCAGATTGTTCCAGGGTACGCTTAGTCTTTTACGTTTAGTTGCTCTTTAGCGCCACCATTACATTTGCGACGAAAACAAACAGCCACAGTTCCTTTCGCGGTATGGACGATTATGTGACATGTCGCAATCAAAGAATGCAACGTAGCTGCGGGGTTCTCATATCTTTGCTTTGAGCTAGCTTAAGCAGCCGCGTGGTTGGTTTGACGTGTTTCAGTTAGCAGCAATCTTTGTTCGTGCTATGCGATAGTGAACGTTGGCATAATTTTGTTGCAGTTTTTATCGGAGGGTTGTTCGAAAGTGAACAGAATGCAAAGATATCAGTATGTTTTTTTATTTTTAGTAGGTCGGCATTAGAAAAACTGCATTGTTTATGTGACTGCAAACATGATGTTTTGTTGACTATCTGTATTAAATGTGGCATGGGATCGTGGGTGCATGTAGATAAATGTTCATGATTTAATATTAGCTGTAAGTGAGTCGTGAAATCATGCAGTAAGTTACTTGTCGGTCAGTGTGTGATTTTTAAAAGAAAATGCAACGACAGAAGGTAATGTATCTGTTACTGGTGTGGCATAACTACACGTGTACAAGTGTGTGTATGACACCAAAATTAGGGTGATATAGTAAAAATATTGGCTTAATTGAGCCCAAATTTAAACTAAAAATTTATTTCTACAAGGTTAAAATTAAATAAAAAATATGTCTGAAGAGCAACATTTTTTGCCATTTTCAAGCATGATTTTGTCAAAATCGCGTTGTATATTTAAACGAAACAAGGTTTTACGGAATAGTTTTTTACCTTGTTTTGCCAATCTCATTTTTCATTCAAATTTTTGATGTTTGTACATTATTGTTTTGTTTAAACTAACTATTATTCTGCCAGCAAAGGCCCCAATAAATTAATTTGCCTGTAGCAATATTTTTACTGGAGTGTGAAAACATGTGGTAGATTCAACTATACCATTTTCAATAATAATCTCAGACTACTGACCTTGGCCCAATAAAAACAACAAAAAAACAAGAAACCCTTTCATATATCTGAATCACACAAACCGTTTGCTCACTACACAACAATTTTTAAATTTCTGTTTTAAATGTAATTTTAACCTTTTCGTTGCATATTTATTCTGGCTTGTAGGGATTTAAAACAGGGAAGTTATTCAAGTTTTGTGGCAAAGTTTTGGTTATTTAAAGATAAAAAATTTCGCTGAAATAAAAGTTTTGGTGTGTTGTAAATTTTAGCTTTATATTTGTTATTAGAAAAGTTTCAACTGCAAAAAATCAACATAGCCTAAGTCACTTTGGGAATAAAAAAATCTTCCCACCCCAAGCAAGCTGAAAGGGTAAATTCACATGTCGCTGTTACCGTAGCGGAAAAAGGTCTTTGCTGCGCTTCAGCCTTACTCAGTACACTACGCAAGTGGTTCCTCTTTTACTTTTACTCTGCGATTTGAAACAGAAAACAATGCACTGGATCTAAGCTCATATTCACATTTGTTGCAATGTGTAAGGTGACTGAAACAACGTACCTTTCTACCCTTACAATACACACCCTTTGCTTTAAACTAGTTTTTGAATTTAAACATTGTTTTGCTGCTTGCTGTGTTCATAACCTACGTAATGTGACCTTGAGATCAAAATTTTGACCTTGAGTTGTAAAACCATACGTTTATCTGTTTTTGAAAATAAAGATACGCCATAGTGTTGCTAGTGACTAATTTTAACTGTTTGTCTGCAAGCCTGTGATAGTAACTAAAGCGAGAAGGTTACAGTCTACTTCCTCAAAATTAGTTCTTGTCACTGGGGGTTACGTGGCCAAACGTTATTGGTTGCCTACAACGGACGGTTATAGCGACATGAAAAACAAGTTGGCCAATTGTACCGAATCTATATTTGGTGTTTAAAATTTGCCCTTACCAAGTTAAACGTAGAGGCCGAAAAACGCAATGAGTGCTTTCAAAAAAATTAATCAGATTGGGGAGTTTGTGTTTCAGGCAAAATTGGTAAATTTATTAACTAGTAAATTTAAAATTTTAGCGGACATAAGCAAGGATGACAGAACAGTACGGTACGTATTGAGTTGTACGTACCACGTGCTGTACCGCACAACCCTACCGTACCTTTCTATGATTTTTGCTGCGTACCGTGCCGTACTGTCACCCATTCATTTTAGCAACATTTTTGAGCACTGAAATCAAATGCTCAATTAACATGTTTTTTAATCCCATTACAAAGTAATTGTATTTTGTCAACAAGGCGAGTACTAAAAAATTCAATTGAGTGAATAAACAGCAACCCCTAATGCCTTGTTTGATAAAACCAAAATGCCGTTTCAAATTTGCAGCTCTTTAGCGCTGTTGGTGGCTTAATTCAATTGTACTTTGTATGTTAGAGCAACCCAAAAAAACAGTTTCGCTTCACGTACAAAGATAACCGTCAAGCCTGAAGAAAAAGCGTTGTCCCGTTTAAAACTATTTTCTGCATGACATTTTCCTTTTGCACAGTGACCATTTTGGTGCGTCGATGATTTAAAAAATATACCTCTTAAGTTGCACAAACTTATTGATTAATTAAGTATTTGAATCTTTTTAGTGGCGGCCAACATTACCTAATTCGATGGTTGTAATAGGATTCCTTTGAACAGGAAGTCCAACAAGTGCGGTCGTTCACTGTAGACCAACGTTTGTGATTGGTTTTATCGAACAAACTATCAAGTTTTGAACACACAACTTTCCATAAACTAAGTTCAAGCCTAAGCTTTCGCCATAACTCCACCACGCCACACAAACTAGAAAACCACACCAAGAGTATCAATAGTTTCGCCTGCAAGATTTCGCTATTGTAGTCCAATCGTCAGCTGTCAGTTTTTGTGACATACATACTTAACAACATGCTGAAACAATGCCGCAAACATTAAACATGTTTGGGTAGCTAACACTCCACCCTAATACGACTTACTGGCTATCTATCTATCTATCTAACTCACTTCCACGTGCCTGGGCATACCCCCAAGCTTTGCGCGCCAATTTTTAACGGTAAAGACCCGTTTACACTATGCGAAGGGTGCGCGCTCAAACCTGCACAGCTTTGTTTGATTTATTTTGTCTGTCTGGTTTTACGCTCGGCTGATTTCGGTCGCTCAAGTCTCGTCATAGAACTCTAATAACGTCATAGAACTCTAATAAATGTTTTTTAGATTTCTATGGTCTCGTAAAAATGAGCGCGTGATCGCCTGCCGAGCGTTTTTCTGCGTATCAAGCAGCTTGAATCTGCGCGGATCGGTTTGTGTAATCGCTGTGTACGGGTTTCTAGTTTAAAAAAGTTACTTCATTTGGCAAAATTTGGGATGGTAGGCTATTTGTCCCAAATTTAATTTTTATTACTATTTACCATCTTGTTTGCGTGTCCGTAGGATTGGATGTACTCTATAACTTCCAAATCTTGGGGCATGAGTGTCCTGTTTCTTTCAATAAATTCATAAGAGCTAATAAATTCAATTTATATTTAAACAGACTTTTTCGAACTCCAAATTCCCAACTTATACAAAATTTCGTATGCAGTGGCCTTTTAAATCTCATGCTGATGTCGTTTTTAAAATCCAATCAAATAAATGCTAGTTAATCCAACGACACATTTATGTGGTAGTTTGTGGTCATTTGCAGTCATTGTGAGCTAAAATTGACGTCGTGCATTCGATTTAGTAAGTTTAGTTACGCACTAAAAATCCTTGTGTAAATGGAAGGGGTTGCAAAGTAAGGCTGGGTTAAGCTCCACTGAACACAATGTAAACGGGCCTTAACTGTTTTCGCATGCTTTCCAACACAAAGATCAGTTAGGTTACTAAAAATCTTAAGTCTGTATTTGCCCTTGTGGCTCTCTGCCTTTCCATGAGGTGAAATTTGATATGCTACAAATTATTTGCCTCGTTAGCGAATGTTCAGTCGGCCGTGAAAAGATTACCCTACCCTAAGAAATGTTTGGGGAAACTTTGTTTGCGCAAGTTTTTATAATCGTTAAATCTTCACTTGCCGTTCAAACTGCAGCGTTAAATATAATAAGTGAGGATTTAGTTGAGGCATTAGGGCTTGGGTGATATTTTGGCAAACGCAAATGGCGGGCGTATGCAAGTTCGTTCGCTGTCAGCATGAAGCAACCATACTTTATCTTTCACCTCAAACACTACAGCTCCGTTTACCTCTGGTAAATCATTAACTTGTAACTTGTTTAAATCATTAACTTGACTCACTTTACTGTCTTTGGTGGGTTAGCTATTTGACAATATCGACTGATTAGGCTCACAGTTCACTTTTTACTGCTGATGGCCAACTGCTGATCTGTCTATCATGTTTTTGTTTTTTCAGAACTCTGTTCTTGATGCAAAATTGCTTTTATTGGCCCCCGGGTCTGTTCTGTTTGGTTTTCCCCTGCTATGATGGGAAGTATATTGGTTTCGAAAGTTTTGCTGTAAATTGTTTTCAGTGAAAATGCGAAACAATTTAAAAGTCAACGGCAAATTGAATGTAACATACAATATCCACACAGAAATCGTCTAGTAGCAATTTTGAACATAAATTAAACCAAACATTCTCAACCTAACTTATACAGAGTGTAACTGCTGTCTGAAGAAATGCTAAAACACGAATCTATTGCTTTAACCAACAACTTTTAAATTTAAATTTGCTGCTTTTAATTGTACGTTAAACACACGACAACATTTAATCGCTAAACCTGCTTAGCACCAAGAATTTTCTAAGCGAGTGCAATAGCTAACCCTTACAAAACAGCCAGCTAGAACTTAGGAAACCAAGTGATGCAATCAACCTTTCACCATGAGTCAACAAACTTTTTCATTACTTGGCAATCACGTGGCATAGAGAGGCCAGTTCAAAGGTTGACAAAACATTTTATTTCACTAAATATAGAAGACTAGTAAGGATTCAATTTTAACCAGAACATTTTCTGATATAAATTTTATTTGGGTTTATCAATTCGAAAAGGAAGTAAAGCTTCCCTCAAGCAAAATAGGTTAGCAAAAAATGTGCGATGTAATTTAAAGCGAAATAACGCGCTTGATCGACATTAGCTGACAACTATTCGCTAGAACCTTACGCCAGGCCGAGTTAAGTGACACACACGGCACTTCTGGCTTAAAAACAAAAAGTTTAAGCAGTTTAACAGTTTTGTAAAGTTTTCAAATTATCGTAACTGAGTGTGCATTAACGGGCCACAGTTTGTGTTTTTAGGTTCTTTACTTGGTTTCTATGCCTTTCATTATATTTTTCAGATAGGATATGCTTCACTACATTCCTAGAAAATAGATATGGCGCGAAGCGTTAAATTATCTGCTAAAGTAAAATACGAAAACCATTTTGAATGGTTGTCTTCACAAATATGTGCCGTCGATACCATAGATGAAATACGTTCAATGGTTTACGATCTGACCCGAAGAAAATCTCTCCAAGCGTACGAATGTTTCCGGACCCAAAGTTCACCAGTATTTCAAAATGAATTGCTCGCTGGTCTGGAAGTTGTAAACCGCTTGGGAAACTTCGATTCTTGTGGCGCCTTATCGTGGAAACTGATTCACGTTGCCTGCTTCCTGATTTCAAAGGAGGGGACCTGCTACATTTCCGGCCTTCAGCGTGCCGAACTTACCGACTATAGAAGAAAGGCTGCAAACCTGGAAGAATTTTTCAAATGCGTGCTGAAGGGTAGGAAAACTTGTTAACGTGTGTCGAGAAAAACTGTTTTTAACATTTTCAGCATTTATTTACCCTTAAAATATTTAGAAACACTGTCCAACCTACAAAAAATGCTGACACTATTTATGAATATAAAATGATATTTCTTCCCTTAACACATTAAATTCATGTCCGGTTGGGAGCTACTGAGATAAACATTTGTATTATCGTGTATTTTACAGATTCCCGGGGACCAAACAAGGACCAACAAATTCGGAACCTTTCAGTCGCAGTTGAACTGTTGCAAGACATCATGATTGCGAAGCGTATGAAAGAAACTGTTGAATCCACGCGGGGCATTGAAAACCATTCGAATCTGTTTACTGCTGTTTTACAAAGTCTGTTATCCGGTGTAACACATCAACCAAGAGTAAGTTTTTGTAACCCTTATGCCGCTCAGTTTCTTGCTCAGGAAAACACAAGCGATCGGATTAGAACCCATAACCTTACGAGTACAATAAAGTCTCACTATCCAGCCGGCCATCTTGGCAGATATCGGTTTTCAACAAGCAACTTTTTGGCAGGTCAGCATGCAATTTCCAAACGGTGACCTCACACAGATAAAGTCTCGTCTTGTGACATTTTTGAAATACCCGCCGCATACACCAATCGGTGTGAAGAAACTCGCCAAACTTGGATTTGTGTCAACTTGCAGACGCGATGAAATTCGATGCATCGAGTAGGTTTGCAGTAAAAGCAACATGCACCAAAGACATATCTGTCCTATGGTTAGCATTTGACAGATTAATAGAGTATTTTTGGCCATTTAGGCTAGTGTAGCCAAATTACGGCACTCCAGTTTGTTGAGAGTAATATACTTATAGGGTATGTGTGAGCGGCAATTTGATTGATAGCCTATAATATTCGTTTATTTGCAGATGTCATAAAAAGTCCGACCAGTTGACAACCAAGTGTGATCCAACCTCTCTTGATTTTCACTCAGCAGGCTGTTCCACAATACGAGGTAAATCTGAGATTTTTTGAAATTTTAAATCGCTGCAGAAAGACATAAATGACCTCAAAAATCAATCCAGCTCTAAACGAGGTCGTGAAAAATCTTTTATTTAGCATGTTGATGTAAAGAAAAGTTCAAATGCTGTTTCTTTGTGCAGAAGCCAGACTTTCATTCCGGATTGCTAGTTTCAAACGCTTCCCACATCCCGTTCCAGTAGTTTATCTTGCTCAAAATGGCTTGTTCTACACCAGCATTGATAATGATGTGCGGTGCTTCAGGTAATTTACAAGCTGATCAAAGTCTTACCTTCATAAAAGCTGTAACGTGCAACTTAAAGGCAAAGCTTTTTGTAGGTATAGGCTGTTCGTTCGCTCTGTTCAGGTGATGTTTAACTTAACATTTCTTTTTATTTATAGATGTTTGAAACAGTCAGCCATTGATGGATCCCCTGGTGACTTTCCAAACAATCTGCATCAGGGGCATTGCGACTTTATACCAGAAACCGTCAGTGGTAAGCATGGGCGTCAGCACGTAGGGGCAGGAGGGGGACCTGCCTCCTCTTGGAATTCCGAAAATGTACTTTATAAATTTTATATGCTGCATCAAAAAACTCATAAATGAAAAAGGATTGATGTATGTATTAAGATATCCCCCCAACCCGACGCCTATGGTGATAAGTCTTTTTATTGCTTAAATACACAATTCAATAATCTCAAAATCAATAGGCAATAAATTCTCAACAAGAAGATATAAGCCAGCACTTGTGTGTAAAACATTTTCAAAGTTTCGACAAACGCTGTTGCCATCCTGTATCTTCTTTTGGAGACTTTTAACTTCTGTTGAACAACTTTGCGTGTAGCTTGGGATGCGAATTACCTCTTAGGGAGAGGGGAACCTTGCATTGTTACAAAACGATTACGTGGGCGGTTATGATCCAGTATTTTGCTTTGCTGGCAATTGCAATAAACAGACATTTCAACATTTTGTACGAATGTTAAATTCACCATTACCGCACAAATGCGTAATCCCTTTCTGACATGCACAGGTCGCTGTCTAATGTAGGCAATAACGCTCTTTCGTTACACACCCGTCCAAAATACTGGCCAGAAAGTTTTGCCTTTTGACCTTGTTAATCGACCTGTTAATATCGTGACTACCAACTTTTTGATTCAATTGAAAAAATTAAATCCTGTACTGCATTACATTTAAATACGCGGTGCCTAAACTTACAACATATGCATCCAAAACATTTCTACAGAAAACTTACATGTGTGAAACCCACGCGTTATTGTCTATAGAAACATTCTGTTATTAAAAGCTTGATATAGTAAATATATATTTTTTTCAAATGAAGTATGGTGAAAATATTTGGTAAAATAGGCAATACAGTAAAATGCCTTTCTTGTTAATTATTATTATTTCTTTGCCTTGGATTATAGTCCTTACTCGGACTTACCATACTTGCATGTTTTTCAACAGATGTTGATTATCAGGAGCATCTCGAAATTATTTCAAGAAAACGTTGCTTGCGTTGCAATGATCGTCCCGCTACGCTCATGGCCATTAGGTGCTGTCATTTGATCCTATGCAAAAGGTGTTATCGTAACTTAGACCAACCTCCTCGCCACTGTCTTTTCTGCCAAGGTGCTGTTGAAAAAATTCACTGTCTTTATGAGGTGCAATAAGGTGTAACGTATGTTGTACAAAATGAAAATACCTGCCAGTTTTTTACGCTACTGTAGTTTTTTTGTCAATTTTTACCTTCTCTGTATTTATTTTTAGCTTTGCGATCGCCGAATGTCTAACTGTCTAGGGATGCAAAATTTACAATTTCAAACATTTTATATTTAACACCCCCAGGAAAGCAAGTTGAGTTACGAAATTCCGGCATTTTATTCCAAACATTTCAAATTACAGCCTCAAATTTTTGTTTGCTTTTATTAAGAACAAAGTTTGACTTGTGAACAGAACTGCCCAGAAAAACAAATCTTTGTAATCAAATAAATTAGAAGAACTCAAACTCTGTAAATAACGCATACCTGGACATGGCATTGTATATTTTGCATGTCTGAAAATTTGTTTTATAGCCTTATATTTATGGTACATCAGTTATTGGTCATTTACATCATTTATGGTACAGCCACCCTAAAAGTGGCCATCAAACTTGTGTCTGGCTTATAGAGTATAGCCTGCCTAAATTTTAACATCAGGGTTATGGTAATTATCGCTGTTTTAGGAAGGTATTAAAATACCACTGAATAATTGCCAAACGGACCTTTGTGTAATTTTTATGAATTGCAACACATAAATGTATAAAACTAATGTAAAAAATGTTTAGAATAGGGTTGGGATTTCGGGACCTTCCGGATAGATTTTAATCCCGTAATTTTCCGGGATTAGAAAAGTAATGGGAATTATTTCCGACTCGTACGTTTAAAACTTGGCATGACCATCGACATTGCATTGTGGATAATAGACTGAGTTACGTATTGAGATGTTCGGAACCCAGAACAACTTTTGCTGTGTACCGTATCGTACTGCCATCGATTCGAATACAACAATATCAAGTTGCGCTTATCTCGTAACTCGTTGCGAACGGCGTTTTTGCTGTGACGTCTTGCCATCCTTGCTAAAACAAAATGTTTACACCAGGGGTGTAGTGGCCATTTAAAGTTGCCGGAGCTCTCTACATAAGCCAATGTAGCATTACACCACTACTTTACACACTAGCTGGGTATTTAGGATTTACAAACCTATTTTAGAATATTTTGAAACAAAATGTTTCATCACATTGCAATTCTAATGCGTGTTACATATTCGATTGAAATCCCCAAATTTTTACAAAACAATCCGGGATCGGGATGGAAAAAAGTCAAAATCCCCGAATTTCGAGATCGGGATTTTCCGGGTCGCAACCTTAGTTTAAAACAACCTAGCATGCATCCGAATGCAAATTTTACCGAACGTAAAAAGCAGTTTAAATTTGTACAATGAATGCGTCATGTGATGGTTATAAATATTCCAATGTAATAATTTGCAACATTTTGTGTTAGTTTATTTAGTGTTATGTACCCTGCTGTAAATAGCGCTGCGTTATCAACTGTGCAAGTGTTTGTGTATGTAGTTTCGATACCTACTATATTTTCCGTTTTGTTGCATTCAGCCAAACCGCACAAAACTACACAATTTCTGTAGCAATGTTATGGAACTTTCTAACGCAGTGTTTGGTTTTATGAAGCGAACAATTATTTTGAGGTAATTTGCCTTTTGCGTAAAGTATTGTCAATATTAACTTTCCGTATTTTTTCCTAATGTAACAGTCGCTGTTTTGAGGGCGTACATCAACGAACCGTTTACTATTTTACAACTTAACATGTTTAGAAAATAAGACAAACTAACTTCCGGTACAATTGGGGTAGTGGAGTGTTAAATATGTAATATTTGCACTATATCTTGTTAACATTTACTGCTACCACACGGCACTCCATTTTCTCCACCTACAATTGTTTAAAATAGTAGCAAACCTTTTTGTTGAACTTATTGTGGTCTGTAAAAAAACTCACAGCGTATGCTTCAATGTACAGATTTGTTGTTTCTTTTGCGATTGTACATGCTGAATAAAAAAAACTTCAAAATACCTATGGACCTGGCCAAAAATGTTTTTATAATTCTGCTTTTTGTCAAAAAGGTTTTTGTTAAAAAAACAGTTGATGTTACGAGTTTTAGACTGGCAAAGTCCTGCAAGTGGTGTCAAAATTAAGACCAGTTCAAACCCTACTACTTTCTTTAAACCGACCAATAATATTTATTTACAAGCTTTTTGAAGTATGTTTTTCAATTAATGCATTAAAACACGGTATACGCAATAAAATATGGTACAAAACTGTATAGAGAGCAAATTTACTTCTACACTCCCAAGATGGCCGAGTGGTTAGTGCGACTGCCTTGTGCACACAGGGTTGTGGGTTCTAATCCTGTTTCGGTCACTTGTGTTTTAATGGAAATGATAAAAAAAATGGTTCAATGGAACTGCAATTCGGCAGGTAGCGCGACAGTGACTCATTATGAGCAAAACACAATCAGGCGTTGTTCCGCCCACCGGGGATAAAATGTAACAAGACTGAGAGACATCGTTTTCTGATACATAATGACAACCACTCTACCAACTTCGCAAGTTATTTCTGTTTCAGTTTAATGCTTCACGCCCAAGTTGTATTTTGAAATCGCTAGTTAACATTAAATTGAAAACGTCAGAGAGCTTGTACTTAGTGAATACATTGTAATGAAAACGCTGCATCAATCGATGTTGTCATCATCAGCCAAATAAAATGTATTCATTAAATACAAGCAGTTTTATTCGAGCTACTTTACGAGTCTTGTGATCTTAAACTAGTTTAACGTTTTGACAAAATCAACAACACAAACGCTAAGATGTGATCCTTGTCAAACGAATCTAAGTTGTGAGGGGTAACCCACAGATGGGTTCACGAACACGGCGTTACAGGGTATTTCCCGGATTTCACCCCATTAGTGATGATGTTGGCGAGGGAGTGGGTTAGAGATGGTTGGTTTGGGCGGTTTGCCGAAATCCGGGATTTGTAATCTGTACAATTGCAGTCGTACAACGGCTTAGACGAGTTTACTTCGCCTATGCAGTACAGGGAATGGTTTCCATAGTATATCTAGTAAATCTACAAAGATCATAGTAACAAATTTTAATAATATGATACCAATACGATTTCTTTTCCACAAATCTAAAAGTAGGTGTTGAAATCACTTAAAAATGCTTAAACGTAGGATCCTTTTATATGACCCGACCATAAAGGACTAAAAAAAACTTAATTCTTTTCAAAGGTACAGACAAAAAGAGGTTATGTTTTTTCGTGTCAGTTGATTGGTTGACGAAATTTAAGCATAACCATACTATTACATAAAATACTAGTTTAGAAGAAATAGTCTCATGACGGCCGTGCAATTCTAGTTGGTGTCGCGTAGTAAGAAGGTCAATAATTAAATAGTAAATAGAGGGGGAATACTCTTCATTTGCTACGACTGTCGACGCTCGACTTGCAACTTTATTCCAATCAATGGAATATTGGCAATTGAATCCTCCATAGCAGGTTGGACATTCATATGTTGGGGGATGACCAACGACGGTTGAAATCGCATTTCACCTGTTTTGGTCCCTGAAAGCCAACTATATCGGTTTATTAGGAATTGTAAATCACTGAGCCTAGAGACTATAGATTGGCGCACGCTCAAAATGTAACAATAATACCAGTTGGATCAGGTATACCGTACAAGGCAAAATCTGGAACCAGTGAAAAACTGGAATAGTTGTCGAAATTCGTCAGATCCGGGTTTTTAAGGGGAAAAATAATCGGTTGGTTTACAGCCTGACTGGTGGAACGGCCTCTGACAGTTTTAATGCAACTTAGGCACGCGAGTTGGCGAACATACCAAATGCACAAAATCTGCAAAGTGCTTGAGATCATTTTCCGCTCAAGTCCTGACGCCCTTTTTCCACTTCATTAAGCTTCACCCATCCGTGCAATACGTCACGTGCTTTTTTTCTTTTTCTACGTGACTTCTCTCGCTTTTCTCTCGATTGCCACATCTTCATTTTAAATTCGGTCGAATAAACCTGCAGTTACCTTAAACGTTTTCGAAGTAATAAGAAGCTCAAATAACCTTCACAAACTGATGTTGTTGGAGTCTTTGCACAAAACAAGCTACTTCTCAAGCATTAACAAAGAAACTATACGATAAACAGGTTGTTTAGATTTCCTGGTCCAGACGACTGTTCAAGCTGATGTTGTTGGGGTTTTCGCATAGATAGCAGTAAAACCCAGGACTGAAAGAAAACCAGGAATCAACCCCACTTGTTTTAATACACAATTTCGACGTCTTAGGTCAGAGGTGGGAATTTTACGGCCCCCGCGCCACATGCTGCTCTTCGGTTGACTCTCACCGGCCTTTGCAAGTTAATTTGGAATTACAAAATAAACTTTTTTGATTGAATATTTGACTTTTTTGCGCAACTTCACTTTTTTATTGCTATTGACCTAATATAAACCCTTATCAGCTTGACAGAACAATTCGTTTAGTGAAAAAACAGAATTAATATTATTCAAAGTTAAGTAGAGCCCTGTGGCCCTACACAAAATTTGTTGTACCCCATCTTGCTTCATGAAAAAATAATTGCCCGCCCAGTGCTTTGGGCACTTGTCGCCTAGCGCGTGCGTTTTTTCGCTTTTAATTGGTTTAATCGGTGCGGCCTTTTTTTCTTTCCCATGTAGCAGGTAGGTTACACCGCATTTGCTGGTTTAGTTACCTGATGATAACATTAGCAAGTATAGCTCGTTAAATTGTTTCACACCAAGATACTGACTGATACATTTTTACTGCAGGTGAACCTGAGCCAACATAAACTTGCAGATTAGTTAGATGGCAAAAACCTTCAGCACAAAGCCAGGTTTGCGAGTGAAAGCGCAGTTGGTGTTGTAGTGATATCCCGTGGAGCATTGCTGGATTCTGTTTACTTCTGGAGTGACGGCAGAACATGCTGTGGAAGAACGACATTAGTGAGGTATATTGTATTGGTTAACGTTTTCGTAAACTTTTAAGCAAAACGCACATAGCTCTGCGGTTAGCTAGCATTCAGTTGTTTGGGGAAAAACCCACAAAAACAACTTATAATGATTAGAAATAATGGCTGATTGTCATTCAGCGCTTCACTTACATAAATGTGGTGGCGATTTTGGTTTATAAGTAGTTAGATAGTCACAAAAGTAGTTAGATTGCAATTGTGTTTTGAGTGTTGTTAGCAATACATATGTTGATAAATATGCAACTGTTGGTCATTACATATTCTGTCCCCTGTTCAATGTCACTCAAACTCAAGATGTTGATGCTCTAACCGCTAACAAGCAAACCTTCGTATGCACTGCCCTTGTTCTTCGGCCAAACACTAAACCTAGTTACAAAATAAAAAACCTCTCGTTATCAACGATTTTTTGCGATTCTTTCTCCCGTCACAAGACGGGGTTGCGCAGCTACTCCGGTCTGGTGATTGGTTTAGTGTTATTTTATCGCTATGATTTCTTTCAACAAGCAAAATAAACTCAACTCAACTCATCGACAAGAGAGTCGCGATTGAAGGAAAAAGAGACGCACTCACAAATTTTTCACTAAAAAGTTTCATCTAAAATTCAGCTAAGAGAAATGAAACCCAGATTCAGTGAATCACATATTGTCAACATTAAAAACTAAACTGCCTCCTGACCTTGAGCAAAGCAAAGCAAGCGCCAAGCGCCTGCATTCCAACACAAGGAAATAAATGCCGAAGGGAAAGGTGGCACGCGCTGAAACGGCACAAACGTCGGCGACGTGTCTGCGTTCGAAACGTGAAGTGAAATAAAACATTTAAATGTAGAAACGAAACTGCCTTATTGAATCACGCAGCGTGAAACAGATGAAAACAATATTTGTGTTGCAAATTGTGAAATAGAGACTGACTACGTAACACAAACAACTTAAAGAACGTTGTAATTTACAGTTGCACTGCGGCATACCACACTTATATGATAAAAAAACAAAACTACCTTATAAAGTATGCATTGTGAAACTCATCAAAGAATATTTGCATTACCAAGTGTAAAGTAGAGATTAACGTAACACAAAACAAAAAGTGTGAAGATCCAACGTCACTTTCAAGCTGCGAGCAACTTGACCTAACCTCAATGTATAATTTCCAATGAAGGCATGCGGTTGTTATAACGCCTAAGGCACCTTGTTCAACGTGTATTGTAGAGGTTTTATCCAAATG
>QXVZ01010125.1:0-12600 GCA_008931825.1 Phallusia fumigata | reverse complement strand
GTTGCGTGGCAAGTTTTGTTGTCATTAACGACTGCTGTGTCAGTAAAAGTGTAAATAATTTCCACAACAGTTTAATGATAGTCGCCAGAATTAAATAGAGTTGGGAGCCAATGTTGACGATGGTATAAGTGTTTACATCTAATAAACTGCGTAACATTACATCTTATATCTTATTTTTGGACAGTGTGTAATATTGTTTTCTTTTATGAGCTTATAGCCCCGTAAACCTTATTTTCTCATTTACCCCAAAACAGACGCTAAGTTTTAATGCTGTTAATTAACCTAGTTAGAAAAGTGTCTGTTGACTACTAAATATTTAGTAGTCTCTGGTTTAACTACTACATCGAATATGTTACGTCGTTTTCAGCAACCGTTATGATTTATATTTTCCCAGGTCAACTCAACAATATATCTGTGACGTCATAATTGACAAAACAATTCGTATTCCATTGGTTTACGTAAACTGTCTGTTTTCCTTATGTGTCGCAACTCGCAACTAGGCTGGAGATAATGTGCCGCTTGTTGCATATCTGTAAGTTGATGCTGAGCTAATGCAGACAACTGTGTTGTAATGCGCATGCAGGGATTAAAGTAGAAATGAATTTAACTTGATTATTGTTAATGAGACTAAGACGATAAGTTAGTGCTATATTGAAACTGTTACTGACGTTGTGTACCAAGTTCATGCGGTTCTGCTGTTTTTGCATTGCTGGTAAATTTGGTCTAAGCCCCGAATGTTCGCCGTTATCGTATCGATACGTGGTAAAACAGTTGGTAAAGTTCATTATTTTACGTTTTACTACGATGTTGTCATGTTTCTGCTTTCGTTTTTCTTGCACAGGAAAACCGGGGGATGGACTGGAAGTTGAAATAGCAGATAAAGTGATTTTTGGAACCTGTTGCTCGCTTTTTTACTTAGCCTTGTGTGCCGCTTTGTGTGGTCCGGGAACGCACCAGGGTTGGTAGCCTAAAGTCACCACACGGGCAGTCACCATACGGGCATTTCGTTACTTGATCATCTGTAACGACATCTAGTGACTCGGTCATCCGTAACGTGTGACGTCAAGCTTTGAAAAAGAAAAAAGAAAATCGCAGCAGGATCCATATGTATGAAAACATTGATGTTTATTGCACGTTAAGACTGTCTAACATGGCGGTAGCATTCGGTCACCACACGGGCACTAGAGAAAGTCACCAGCACACGGGCATCAAACGGACGATATACCTTGCGCTACGTTTAGATTTGTATTTATCGAAACATACATGTCTCTGCTCTAACAATGCAATCTTCTTGAAGCACATGTGTTGCAGAACCCATATATTAAAAACTATTGATGTTTATTGTAGGGTAAGACTGCCTAACAGTGTGGTAGCATTCGGTCACCACACGGGCACTTGAAAAAGTCACCACACGGGCTTCGAACGGACGATAAACGTGTATTCATAAAGCGTAGACGTGTATGTTTCGACAAATACAAAGCAAAACGAAACGCAAGGTATATTGTCCGTTCGAAGCCCGTGTGGTGACTTTATCAAGTGCCCGTGTGGTGACCGAATGCTACCACGCTGTTAGGCAGTNGTGACTTTTTCAAGTGCCCGTGTGGTGACCGAATGCTACCACCCTGTTAGGCAGTCTTAACCTACAATAAACATCAATATTTTCATATATATCGGTTATGCTATGCATGTGCTTCACAGAGATTGCATTTTTAGAGCAGAAACCTGTAGGTTTCGACAAATACAAAGCAAAACGAAGCACAAGGTATATCGTCCGTTCGAAGCCCGTGTGGTGACCGAATGCTACCACCGCTGTTTGTTATAGGCAGTCTTAATAACCTACAATAAACAACATCAATAGTTTTTAATATATGGGATATGCTACACATGTGCTTCAAGAAGATTGCATTTTTAGAGCAGAGACATGTATGTTTCGATAAATACAAATCTAAACGTAGCGCAAGGTATATCGTCCGTTTGATGCCCGTGTGCTGGTGACTTTCTCTAGTGCCCGTGTGGTGACCGAATGCTACCGCCATGTTAGACAGTCTTAACGTGCAATAAACATCAATGTTTTCATACATATGGATCCTGCTGTGATTTTCTTTTTCAAAGCTTGACGTCACACGTTACGGATGACCGAGTCACTAGATGTCGTTACAGATGACCAAGTAACGAAATGCCCGTATGGTGGCTGCCAGTTTAAAGCAGATACATATGGATTTACAACAATTCTACGCAGAGCAAAAGTTGTGCCACATAATTTTTTGGAAATTTGGATGAAAAACCTGAAAAAGATAGAGATTATGGCGATGTTGCAAAGAATTTGTTTAAAGCAACGTCATAAAGGAAATATTTCAACTTCACAAAGTAAGTTTTTCTTACCTAACGACTTTATCCTGAGGTAACAATTATATTACACTAGAACAAATTAAACTTTTAACCGTGTTAAAAGTCGTTGATTGACAATTGGTATCTGATGCGGTTACGGTCCAGTCGATTTCGCAAACATGGAAGCGCCTAAGACAGAAGTTTATGGATACAATCCTACTTATTTTAAAATCTGGACGTTTGTACCTGTCCAAAAGTAATGTGCGTCGAGCATGTCATTATACTCACAGTTAAGGTTTTACTTTTAAAATGTCGATTGTATATTTTTGAAAATGGAGTGTGTGGGCAAGTTGAACTCAAGTAGCAGCGATATTAAACCTCTATCAAGTTTAGTGGCCGAGGTTAAAACCTCGCTTGTCGAATATGGTAAAAGCGAAGCACTGGGGACGTGTAATGCAAAACGGCCGTACTGTGTACATGTAAACACTGTTGTCACATGCCAAAGTATGTTAATAGAATACACGCTAAACAGTTTATAGCGTCCGTGTCGGGTGACAACGGAAAGCATGGAAGGAAGACCACAGCAACGAGTAGTGTTCGTCTGTCGTTCCTGTTTATTAGGTTAAGTTTTGTGAAACTGGAACATTGTACAAACAGTGGCGATATACAGTCAGTCAAAGTGTTAAGGTGAGTCAAACATTTTATTGGTGAATAGATTTCTCTACATGGTTGTGGGCTTAAGAGTGTTACAAACGGTATTGAATAAATCTCTTCAGTTTTAATGGTACCATTTTTTCATTGTGGCGAACATATGATTGAATTCGCAAAAATAGGAGGAAACTATATACTTTCCAACGTAAAGTCAAATTAGGAATATGCAAGATATCCTTTTTTGCTTCTTCCTGGTAAAGAACACATGGCTTGTCAGCTCTTGCGTGTCGCGGCAATCTTCGGCTTTCACTTTGATAAGCTTTAAATCCGCGTTTTGGATGGAAACATACAACACAGCACAACTAATTTGGTGGTTGTTGATGACTTTAAAATAGTGAAGTAAGTCAAGCTGTAACCAAACTGTTTCGTTCGACATGGCGAAAATAGCCTGGTGAACTTTGTAATATTCCGCTCACTGCTTGGTTAGGATGCAACACAACTTTGAACTGCCACGCTCGTGTGGGGTTTTTCGTACTTTATATGCTGTGTTGTGATTGTGTGTTTGTTTTTGTGATTCAGACATGTTAACCAATCGTAAGAGCGATTTACATCGTTTATGCCCAAGTACCCAGAGTTTAAATAACGTACGGATGACGTCAAAACCCAGAACAGCTGTAGCTCGGCAGTAGCCAAGAGCTCTTTACATAGCGTAGATTCTATTTAAATAAGGTAACAAACAAACAACCTGAAGTGAAAAACACCTGCGTGAGGATTCCGGGACTCTGTCCTGGCTAGCTCAGGAGCTATTACGAAACATCCGTATTACGAACTGAGACTCATAGGCGCATTTGCCGTGGACCATACAAACCGTGGTTGCCACACGCCCGAAACGTTTTGGTAGCTGAAAATATTTGTCTGGCGTTTTACTATTAGTTTCATTGAAAAAGGTTCTTCTTTCGTACGAATGTATGTCTGTTCACAAAAGAAACTGCGCAACGTTGGTAGAGGGATAGTCCTTAATCATTTTCTCGTGTTTTAAAAGCAGTGAATATTAGCAACAATTGTGTAGAAAAATAGACATTTACTTCTATCATGCAAATTAGTAATGACCAAGACGAAAAAGGCGTTAAAATGAAAATTGACAATAACAAAGATGAATTTGGAAGATACCAAAAGCGACTTCTGTTGTTGATTCTAATCAGCACCATTCCAAACAGCTTTAGTTCGTTTCAGTTTCTTTCCACGCACTACACTCCAAACTTCTACTGTTCATCAATTGTCAATTTCACTTCACTGGTATGTAATTACATTGTTTTCTTGAATATACTGATTGTCGAGTAAAACTAAAACTCTGAACCGTGGTAGCACGTAAACAGATTACGAAACATCAGTTGTTCTGTTGCCTTTTTCATCACAGAAAGAATCCAATGCGACGGCTCATGAACATAAAAATCGTTCGGACATTCAGCGTTATTTTAACCGCAGTGACTTGAATCAAAATATTTGTTGGTCTAGAAAAAACGTTTCAAATATCCGTAATTATGGCATTAAATTATATTAGATAATGATTTAAATCGCCAACATACCTTTTTTATTTCGGTTGTATTAAATATGTCTTAATCAATTACCGCGACATGTTAGTTTTGGTCGCAAAATTTAAACATATCATCCTTTGGAGTTTCGATGTAGCCTTTTAAAACCAGATGGTAGTTGGTAAGATACTCCGTAGAGCAGGGGCGCACATATTTGCTAATATCGGCTACACTTTATTCCCAAACTGACGTCAGTTTCCTAGTTATTTAAAAAAATACAGAGCATAACAAGTAGGATTTGTCTAACAATCTTACTGTTACTTGTGCTTTAAAGTGTAATAAGGGCTTGTCCGACAAAACTCGTATTTTAATACAAATGTTGTGTGGCCACAACGGCCATAAATTGGTATCCTCGACTGCAAGCGGACGTATGACCGAAAGATGTGCACCTCTGCTCCATGGTCTCGTGGAAATAATCTGCACGGATTCGCTAAGTGGTTTTGTTTCCTATATTGTAGCAAATTACAGCAGCCACAAAGAAATGGTTCGTTGCAAATCGTTTCGATTTGAAGGCGATGTCAACACAGTGATTTCGGAGGTAAAAACGTTATGCCTTACGTTTTCAAAATGTACCCAGACATTATGTATCTGTTTTGCTTTAAAAACATATTTTACACAAGAAAAAACAAAACAAACAGTAAGTTATTTAATATGTCACAGTTTCAAATTGTGTGCGACAAAGCTTGGATCAAGCCGACGTTGACGTCTTTGTACATGGGTGGAAAGATGTTCGGGGGCATGTTAGCTGGATATATATCCGACAGGTTGGTTTAAAATTTACCTAAAATTTCAAAACTAAAATTAATTTAGCTTCACTGTTTTATCAAAGTCTCTTTGTAAGTGTCGTATTCCCTTTGGTGAGTTTTGCTGTTAAACTTTCGGATCATTGGTTTCTAGATTTGGGCGTCGGTTTGATTTTCTTCTCTTCACAACATCACAGTTTGTTTTTTCACTGCTTACGAGCTTTGCCTAGCATTCCGATCTACGCAGTATTGCTCTTTATTTCCGGAATGATGTCAATCGCCAACTTTGAAATTGCGGCTGTTATGGGTAAGCATGCTGCTTTGTTGATCTTTTGGCCCAAATGACATAACATACACCCATAGATCTAAAATAAACAATATCAATTTATGCGATAATATACAAAATCAACTTTTAAAGCTTCGTTGTTTTCACTGGTTTTATTCAAATATTTACTTCTTTTCTTTAGTTATTCTTCAATTACATTTTTAGCGTGGGAATACGTTATACGGTTTTTAAGATGATTAAATATGATAAAACAAAAAAACTCCATCTTCGTTACGCGTAGTAGAACACACATTACCTATTTCTGTATCAGGTTTTTTATTAAAGCGGTTTGCTAAAGAATATTTTCAGGTTCTGAAATGGTGAGCACCGAAAAACGGGGCTTCAACTATCTTTGCTGCGAATTTGGTTTCGCTCTTGGATATGTGATATTTTCTTTGTTGAATTATTTGTTCACGAGCTGGAGATGGTTTCTAGTGTTTAGTGGACTTGTCGGACTTCTTTACATTCCTTATTACTGGTCAGTTAGCACTTGGGTTAATCTACAATGTCGGCGTGCGAATTTGATCCAATCTATGTAGCTATTCCGCAGCCACAATTATTCAAACGTTGTTCTGCCACATTCTACAGACTAATAATTAAAAACATATCAGTTATTTAGAAAATGTAGAAAGTTGTAATGCTAAATGATTCGAAACCAGGTTGCTAAATGTTAAAAAAATTCTATAATAGAGTTCGTTTGACGACATTTATGCAGCGAACTCCAATTCAACTTTATCAACGCAGGTTGATCGACGAAACCCCCACGTGGTTGCTTGCTACCGGTCAGAAAGACGAAGCTAAAAAGGTTTTGCAGAAATTTGCAAAGTACAATGGTCGAAACACTGACCCCGCTGTTTGCCTTTCCTTAATAGAGGAGAAAGTTTTCGGAAAAGAAAACTTCTTCCACATTCTGGTCGACAGTGGTGGAACTAAGCAAAGATTGTGGTCTAATTGTCAGACTATTTGTGGTCATTTTGTCATGGTAAGCTCCAGATGACCATTCGTAATAATACAAAGGCGCTTAAATAATGTAATCATGTAGGTGATATTATTACCTAATTGGTGTATAGACTAAAAATAAGATTTAAGAACATTTGTTTGTTTGCAATTAAATATCCAAAGCTTTTATTTCCAAAATCATTAAAGAACGTGTTTCACAGGTGCATTGCATCTATAACATACAACGTCACAACACTGAACAACGACACATTAAGTGGAAACCGATATCTTAACATCTTCTACGGTTCTCTCACTGAGTTCTTGTCGGGTTTCATATTTTATTTCGGTGTCACACGTATGGGACGACGAAAGAGCTACATGTGTTTTATGTTCATTGCTGGTGTAGCAGTGATCACAATTCCATTCCTGGAAAAATATGAATGTGGTAACCTAAGACGATCAACGCCCTCTTTGATCAATCCGTTTATTTCAACAAAAGAGCGTGTCTGAAAAATTCAGAGACCTCTATCGCATCGGTTAGAAAAAGTTTCTTATCAGGGAATATATTACCGCCGAATTGCAAAAAATTAACTTTTTTACATGTAAGCACGAAACTTTTCTTAGGGAATGGAACTGCGTCAATGGTGACCAATATGCTGACAAAGTTTTCGGTGGCAGTGGCCTACAGTGTAATATTTCTTTACACCCACGAGATGTTTCCGACCAATATTCGAACTTCGGTGCTCGCTTTGTCAAGTGCCATGTCACTTATTGGCAGCATGGTGGCGCCCTTTGTCATATACGCAAGTATGAAAAACCGAAACGCACTGAAAGTAAAATTTTTTGCAACAGCATATTGGCTAATAGGTCTAAATTGTGATTACTAATTTATATGTTACATTTTCTCAATTTTTTTGAAGAAAAGCTAGATGTCGAATACAAACGACAATTTGCTGGCAATTTGTTTAAGCTTCTAAACTGGAAAAACATAATTACTCTTGGTTAATTCTATTAGATAAGAGTGACGACTCAGTAGTTCCATCTATTGGCATTGGAGTGGCAGTTTTCATATCAGCATCTTCTTATGTTTTGCTGCCGGAAACGAAAAAAGCAAAACTGCCACAAACGATTGAGGAAGCAAGAAATCTTAACAGGTAATGTCAAAAGAGTTCGCTTGTGTAGTGGCAGTCGAACAAACTCATGTTTATATTGCGGTATGAACGGTTTTTTATCAGATAATTTTAGGACTTAAATTTTAGTGATACTGCTGACATACACTTAAAATTTTGTAAATTTGTTTCAAAGACGACAAGAGATACCACCAGATAGTGTCTAAAATATGTCAACTTGAAAAGAAAGTAAAGTTTTTAATGACAGAAAGAGTGGGTATGAAAGAGAGCAGGTCAATAGTTGTTTTTGTTTTATTGTCGCTAGTGTATATTTTTGTTTTTCTGGATAAAGTCTAGGTTAAGATTCCTAAAAATTGTCATTTTGAATTGAATAGGCAATCCTGTGTAAATAATTAGTGCGCCAAAATCAATGGGAAACCTTATAACTTTAATTGTGTACTCGAAGTTCAATTGCCTCATAATAACGGAGAAAATGATTATCCCCTGTTTAATTTCATCCCGAATGTTAAGTGTGGTTATAGGAACCCTAGGCGTTAAAAGAATTGCTTGACATATGCCTGTTGTTGACGAACTCTTCCTATCCATAAAGTGGTAATAAAAACTGTTTAAAAGAATACAATGTTTATGACTTGATTAGCCAGGGATGATCACTTTTTAGTTTACACGCTACTCTGTTGTAGTTTTAAATACATCACACACCTATGTTGCAGTATTAGCTCCGAACTTGTCTTAACTCAAGTAAACAATTTGAAAAAACTCTTACTAGATTAGTTTAAATATTTACTCAAATCTCTTTTTTTAAAAACTACATCCGACCGATTAAGACGACCCGCCTACTTTGTAACCAGAAATTCATTTCATAATTCTTCCTTACACGCGGTTTAAGCAGGTTAAAAAAGTAAAAATTAGATTAATTGCTGGTGGTTGTCTCATCCCGCATACTTGGATATGTAAACTCTGTGCTACATTTTGCCATAACCTTTTACGAGCTAGAACGAAATAGAATTTGATTTACTGGACTCCACAGCAGAAGCTAACAAACTTGATTTCATAATTCCCCCTTACACTTCGATACAATTTTTTGCATCTTAATTATTAAGTTCTCTGCTTTGGAATGCAGAACCGAACTTTAACTCTGCATATCATAAAAATAACATTTTTGTGGTGTACCATGCCATCACCTGGTACTCTTTAATCGGGGGAATTTGGAAAAAAAGTCATTTGGTCACTGTTGTAGTTGACGAAATCTGTATTTTTTACCTTAGGTGTCCGCAAACATTAATTGAAAAGTCAAAATCATTTGCAGACACTAAGGCTTTACTTGGGCTCTTGTTTGGAAGGGCAGATTGTTTTTTTCTCGATTTACCCCGAACCTGTTTGCAACAGCAATTGTACAACACAAAACTAAAAAAATAATTCAAAAAAAAACATGTACGAAAATTTGTGATACTCATAATACCATAAATTATCATGACATACGGTTTAGTAAAACATTTTTTTTCTGAACACCAACCTGCTTTTCTGCAAACTGACCCGTTTTTCGAACCATTAATTGCTGTTTCTGTTTCCTAATAAGCGGCGACAGGAAGAAAAGATCTTCTTTCTCGTTGGTGGAAAAAGGCTTTTATCTTCCATGTAGGGGTGGAAGGTCTTCTTCGTTTGTACATTCCTAGTTAGGGTTTTTTATATTGTACCTATAAAGCCCTATTTGTAAACTCGATATTAATTACCCATACAGATTCGATCTAGTCACAGGATTGCTGACAACACTTTTGCGTCAGCAAGTAATTTTATTGGCTACTTTAATTTTTTGCTGTCGGTGCACTACTTGCTGTCCGGTGAAAGTTAGGTGTGTTACATCGCACAAATAATCTGTCCACGGCAAACGGCGAATTAGTTGGTTTGAGTGAATGACTATAGGTCAAATAAATATATGGTTCCGTGTTTGGGAAAATTTTAACTTACGATGCATTTTTCATTAAGTTGGACCATACCTATATCCGGCAATGTAAATAAAAACCAATCATTGTATTTATATGTAGGTATATTCAAAATCGTTTTTCGAGAACAGTGTAAGAACACTAATTACAACGATAAGGTGGCGAAACGTAACATCAATAATAGCTTACCCAAAATGTTTAATAGGTGGGTCAAAGACATGACATCGCGTATTTGATGTATATTTGTGATGGAAATACACTTGCAGATGTTATTTATTGAAATTGTATAATTTAACAGTAAACGCGTTAGTGCAGCAAACATGCATCTGCGCCGATTTGTTTTAGCACTACAAATCCGTAAGTAAATGACGGTATTTGCATTCCTTTCCAAAGCGATCGGGGATAAATTTTGCGAGGTGTCAATGGGGGAATCGAGTGATCACTTTTAAGTTGTAATTTGACGCCGTTAAACTGTGTGTATCTGCAACATAATCTTGTCAATTGCGCGGTTTAAACAGTTTAAAAAAATATGTCTCAATAATGAGATTAGATGCTGGGTTGTCTCATATCCCGCAAAAGCCTACTTGGATATGTAAACCATGTGCTATATTTAACTCTTTACGAGCTAGAACGAAGTAGAATTTGATTATTGGACTCCATAGCAGAAGCTAACATACTTTGCAGTTAGATTTCCATCCAATGGCTCCAACAGGTATAAATCAGATGACATAAAATGAGTTTCATCCGGTGTAATGGCCAATCGCTGTCGGTGAGCAGACAGATTCAGGAAAAAAACAATCACNTAATCATATAAATGTAGAAAATAAAATGCTGGATTGTATGGCCTCCGCATCTTGCACCGAGCAAAATATAGAGTTGGTTTTAAACTTACGTGACAGTGTAATTGGTTGCATAGGACGATGAGCTCCTAATCGCCTTTTGATTTCACGACTGTTTAGTACTTGGGTTTCGGCCCAATCCCTGTGCCTGTCAAATTCTACTTGGTTTCTTGGCTGCGTTTGACATTTGTCAGTCAAATCATCTAAAATGGTCAAAAAACTGTGAAAACATTCTTCTTTATTATAGTTTTTGTTAGAAGTTGCAAGGAAACTGCAATTGTACAGTGTTTAAACACTGCCGTATCTGGTATAACGACTGAGAAACTGCATATAGTAGTAAGATAAATACCGATAATTGTCTGCTTCTTCGCGTAAGCACGATGTGGCGAATCGTTGGACTCTTCCTGGTCTGTCTCGAAATGAACCACATCCTCCTTTGTTCCACCCACTCGATAATACATAGGACCCAGCGCTTGGGCCAACTTACCAAACTTTGTGTCGCTTTAAAATAAAGTTAAATGAAAACAGATGAAATGCGTTAAAGACGGGGAACCTCAAACACTTTTTACTCGTTGTTACTTTTAAACTTCTAACTTGATTCCAATACTTTTTTGTTTTTTATTTTTAAACTAAATTGGTCAAATATGTTTAAGATTTTTGTGTTAAGAAACAAAGAATACTTTTAAACTTGTTTTCCTGTTGTTGACCCACTTAAAATAGTTGATCCACCCATGCATGAATATAGTCATCCCAGACGCAACAGAAGGTGATAAGGGATGAGTGATTTGTATGGGACGATCAACGTCAATCAACAGTTTGTACTAAACATAAATCACATAGATGAACGTCACAAGAAACATGTTTATTGAACACAAACCTATGCTTAAATCCTTTACTTTTCGAAAATATCATTATGATTGTTGTAAAACGCGGTATTGGTGATACAATTTTGTGACACAATCATGTTAAGCAAGTTACAACTAAACTATTCCTGTGCTTTTGCTGTGTAACCTGTTCTGGGAGACTACTTCCTCGCAGTCTATCTCTCTGTAAATCTACTTCAAATCTACAATTCAGCGAGTTTACCTACAGTTCACCCAAGACAACAATTGTACTTTTAAACCCGGTCGCCCTTCGAATCCGCTATTCCACGCCATTAAAATTACGTTGTACATGGCGTCTACCAAATAAACAATATACTAAACGAACCGGTATTGTGTAACAGGCCAATTCTTCGAGTCAAAACACGCAAGGCTAATGAAAAATCGACACCTTCAAAACAGTTATCTACTGGTCAAGAAACTTTTCAGTAAATACGATCTTTTAACGTATTCCACATTTTACCGGCAGTATACCAAGTACCAGGAGAAAACAATCTAATATTGTGTAAGTTGGATACGTTTTGACGCTATTTGTAACATGCTATATACATCGTTTGTTCCAACCTTTAAATCCCTAGCTTTGTGATTCAAATTGATTTTGATTTGTTAGAATAATGGCATTGAAATCCGTAAAAATTATCGCAGTAATGTAAGTATATCTTGACTTCCTTATATTGGTCGACGTTTTTTTTTATTAGTCAATGATGAAATATTGTTCTTAATTTTAAATATCATTTAATTAGAAACCAAACTTCTACCTGTGAAATTTATATTGTCAGAAACACTTTGTAATCCCAAACAGTTAACATACCTTTGAAATAGATTCGACCTGACAAAATAATGTCACCAAGAGATTGATGCAAACAAATTTTCTCATCGAATCCATTACTAGCCCCGACAAATTTTACACAATGTTACTTGGTGGCCAGCAGCAGTCATACTTTGCAACGATGTCGCAAAGAGTTGACCGGAAATCATATAACGCTTTTGTGATTTGGCAATGTTGAGCTGGCGCCGTGACCTTGTTGTTTCCTGTCGACCTTTTTAACTCTCGTCTTTTTTTCCACGTTTAAAAAATTATTTCACACTACTGGCAGTTTGTTTCAGCTGACCAGTGTTGAAATACAATCTTGGCGCGATATAGTTTTATTTGTTAAACTTATTCCACTCCATTGGCAAGTTGTTTCAACAAACCACTGTTGAAACTACAATCTTGGTGCGATATAGTTTAT
>QXVZ01010124.1:0-19230 GCA_008931825.1 Phallusia fumigata | reverse complement strand
TATAATGGTTGCCACCCTAGAAATTTCCAGTGGGGTGGCGGCCACCCCTGCCACCCTGGGAATCGACGCCTATGCTTGTGACTTAGGTATATAGACTTGTATTAGCAGTATTTTTTTGGATTTTTAGATTACATAACTAGGATAGTGAAATTGTATTCAAGTTAAAGCAATTTTATCTGGCAAAAATGGATGATAGTAGAGAACCACCACCTCTTGATGACTATGAAAGTGAAGAAGATCAAGATCCGTGTGTGCCACCAGAAAGTGTGGTGGTCGAAAATGTGGACCTGACGTCTGATGTTGCATCTGAAAGTACGGAGCCAGCAAAGTCTGTTGTAGAGTCACAAAACAGCAATGAGATAGCTGAAAAATTAGATGATCATGAAGAAGATCTGTTCCAAAGTGCAAAGGAGACTCCAGCTGCCCTGGAAAGTGTTTCTTTGGATAATCCTCCGTTTGAAGCTGCATCTAAAATTCCAGTTAGCAAAGATCCACCATCAGTGGCCACTGTGTATCCAGCCCTGCCCAGAGGAGAAGATAATGATTATGATATTACAATTGATGTTTCTGATCCACACAAAGTGGGTGAAGGTATGAATGCTTATATGTCATACAAAGTTAACACTAAAACAAGTATGCCATCCTTTAAAAAACCTGATTTAACAGTTGATAGAAGGTTTAGTGATTTTCTTGGTCTACATGAAAAACTGGTTGGCAAACATCGCCATGCAGGCCGAATTGTTCCTCCAGCTCCCGAAAAAAGCATTGTTGGCATGACACTGGTAAAAATGTCAAAGACAGAAGAAGAGGCAGCATCAATTGATTTTGTTGAAAAACGTAGGGCTGCTTTGGAAAGGTATTTGAATCGTGTGGCAAAGCATCCCGCACTAGTTCAGGATCAAGATTTCCATGATTTCGTGGAGCAGCCAGACCTCCCACCAGCCACAAACACAAGAGCTTTGAGTGGTGCTGGTGTAATGAGGTTGGTTAAAAATGTAGAGGGAGCACTAAATAAGATGACCATTCGAATGAACGAGGAAGATTCTTGGTTTGAGGAAAAACAACAGCAAATTGATAGCTTGGAGCAACAGTTGCGGAAATTGCATGTTGCTTTTGAAGGATTGGTTCATCATAAAAAGGAATTGGCTGTAAACACTGCCTCATTTGCTAAGAGCGCAGCTACTTTGGGAAATGCTGAAGAACATACAGCTCTCTCACGTGCTTTATCTCAGTTGTCTGATACCTTTGAAAAGATTGAAACAGTGTATCAAGATCAGTCAAACACTGAATACTTTGGAATCGCAGAAAAACTCAGTGATTATTTGCGCATAATTACTGAAATTAAAGAGGTATTTATGATTCGTGTTAAGAGTTGGCAAATCTGGCAAACTAATGAGCAGGTCCTACAACGTAAAAAGGAATCGGAGGCTAAAATGCAAGCTGCTGGACGGAGTGACAAGATAGCTCAGGTGCAGTCAGAAATTAAAGATATGGAAATCAGAGTAGAAACCAGCAAGAAAGAATTTGATGAGCTTTCTGTCGCTATAAAGCGTGATATCCAACGATTCGAATTGGACAGAGTTGCTGAATTCCGCCAAATTGTGCTGTTGTTCTTGCAAACCTTGATGAAAAGTCAAGAACAAACTATCAAAAATTGGGAAGGTTTTATGCCTGAGGCAAGGGCTATTGCCTAAAGACAACCAATTGATATTGTGTACATCATTTATTTACAACTTATATATGATGTGTTCTCTCACCCCAATTAAGCAAATACCTATCTAAATTTATCATAATATACGTATTTAAAGTAATATTATTTCCATTTTCCACATTCATCACATATATATATGTATGTATGACAAAAAACATGTAAATTTGGTTATTCACGTATATGTCATGCCATATTGTATGTTTTCGTTTCAAGTGCAATATTTATACTAGTAATTCTACCTATTGATTTACATCTGTGGAACTGCACACCTAAATACAACGAGACTTAATGACAAAACAAAAATGTTTAAAATCAAAACTAATAAAAGTCTGTTTGTTAGTATGTGACTAGTTGATTTATAAAATTGTTTTGCTATCGTGTGTAAATATGTTCAGATTTATAAATGTAAATATCTAAATAATTAATTGTGAAAGTTATTTCATTTCATCAGGTGTAAAAACTCTTTGTTTGTAACATTACCTGTACTTGATTCTGCCTAACTTTGCTTGAAGTTCGAAGATAGGACACAGTAGCATTATACTATGTAAGTAAACTCTATGTACAAATGTAATTTTATGGTATTTTTCTTTCATAAAATAGGTCATTTGTTGTATCTGGTCACTGTTACAGAAACGTTTAAGACTTTCTGCTTGTTACAAACATTTTTACAATTTCTAGTTCGTTAAAAGTGTATGGTCCTGTTTCTCCACTTAAATCTTTAGCATTTCCAAAAATTTTTTACCTTGTACTTAAAACATAGCTTTATTGCAAAAAGGATGTAGCAAAGACAATTTACAGCGATTTCATGCGAAATGTAATTGGTTTAAAAATAGACAAGTAAGGAAACAAGATTTTTGGAAACGATGGCTGTGATACAGTATGTCTTAGCAGTCTACATTCATTAAATACTTCTACCTTAAGGGCCTCGTATTGGAAATCCCAACCCCGGAAATATTGTGATGTATGCAAATGTTGGATAGCTGACAACAAAGCAGTGAGTTTTAAAACACATTCGACAAAAAAATAACACTGAAATTCAGTGCACTACAATTTCATTTGTTTTTTGTGTAGAGCATTGATTTTCATGAAAAAGGAAAAAGTCACCAAGAAAAGAAAAAGAAGCAGTTAGGAAGGGTATACGATGTGTTGTTTACTTTTTGTGCCCGTTCGTTTATACTAGGCAATGTAAATACTTGGTTAAACATTGTTGGTACCAACTTGTTCTGCCAATGGCTAATCAACTACCTGGCATCTGATTTTTTGTCACTTCCTGTTTGCGACAAAAATTTTTTTTTCAAACTGTAGTAGATTTTCTTTTTTGAATTACATCTTGCTCAAGTTGGTTTTCACCATCACCAACAAAGAAACAATTATAGCTCAAAGCTGTTATTTGGCGAATTTTTTGAAAAGGAATAAGTTTACAGCACACTTTGATTTGTATGTTGCAGTTGCGAAAGCAGGGACAGAAGCAACATGCAATCAATCAAAAAACTGAAAGCTATCTTAAACAAATGGAAAAAGCAGCCTTGAAACAATACACACAAGACTTAAAGGACAATGGTGTAAATGTTAAACAAGCACTAGTTCATAATAAAATCAAGGAGAAGTCCTGGCAAAGCAAGGAAACTGCAACAGGAAAAACATACTATTGGAACACAATAACAGAAGGTAATAATGATCCTTTTTTGTCCTTTGCTTTTATGTTTTGTCCAGAAAGAATCATCTAAATTTCTTCAAATTTGCACACATGATACCTGGGCGTCATAGGTGTTGATTCCCGGGGTGTAAGGGGTGGCCGCCACCCCACTGAAAATTTCTTAGGTGGCAGCCATTATAAACATTCTATGTTGATACCCCAGAAATTTCATGTCCCTTGGATTTTATCATTTCGCCACCCCACACGAAAAAAATTTGCTAAAAAACTGCCGTCTATGGTGGGCATCTAAGTTGTGCACTGACAACTTTGTTCCAGCTTACCTATCTGATTACCCACAGGCCCTAGAAATGCGAAATTAAAAAACTGGTATAAATATTAATGTACATAATGTCTAAAGTTAAGATGAAATTTGAACAGTTTGTACAACATGTCATTGTGGTGCAATATTTGATGTGTTTTACCCTATAGCCCCAGCCATTACCCACTAGCCCCCTAAAATGGGTCAAATTGTTTAACATTTTTCAAACTGGATGAAATTTGGGCAGTTTGTATAACATGTCAATGTGGTGGTTGGTGTGATATAACTTTCTAGCCTTTTATTTGTAGGTTGTTTTTTTCACAATTATTCTACAACTTTGCATGTGTTTCTGCTTGTAAAAACAATTATGTCATAAAAAGCTTAAATAACTATCAGACCCAATGAGAAATGACATGTTGAATATAAGCATTTTTGAATGAGGGTAATAGTGTACATGGAAAGGTGATATGGTGAAAGCCACCCTTCTAGTTTAGACTATTTTTCCTTTTATAATGAAGAAATGTGTATGTGGAATGGCAGTAAGGTAAAACCATCCTTCAGGTTTTGAAAATAAAAAAGTATGTATTGGTTAAATTCAAATTGTTTGATGCAGGGATTCTAAACAACCAGCCAGGCAATATGTTGTAAATTAGACATGTACAGAATATCCTAATGAGAAGCTCTTTAAATGGAAAAGCAATCAAAGTTGAACTGATGTATGAACTTATTCAATTGCTTGTTCTGTATTAACTGGGCATTTATTTACTTATAGGGCCAATTTTGTGCTATGTTAATCTTTTAAAAGTGTCCCTATAAAGATTTGTTTTTGTTTTAGACCCTTCTTTTATGGGATATTGTTATATGTATTTAAAGTGAAAACTTTGTGGTGAAATTTAGACATTAAAAGCATAGCCAATTGGCACATTGAACAATGTTGTTTATATGTGCAGAAACAAGTTGGACTAAACCTGATGACCTAATTCGAATTGAGGAAAAAGAGAGAGAAAAAGAAAAACCAGCTGCAATTGATGTAAAAACTGTAAAGGAAGAAGTTTTCAGCACTCCCGTTCCACAGTTTGATAGTTCCAATCCACTGGGAAAATGGACAGTGGTTGAATCCCCCAAAATGTAAGCTACAAAAATATAAATAAAAAACTTTGTTGCATTATCTTTAAATTTTTTTGTGTANAAACCGTCCTTCAGGTTTTGAAAATAAAAAAGTATATGTTGGTTAAATTCAAATTGTTTGATGCAGGGATTCTAAACAACCAGCCAGGCAATATGTTGTAGATTAGACATGTACAGAATATCCTAATGAGAAGCTCTTTAAATGGAAAAGCAATCAAAGTTGAACTGATGTATGAACTTATTCAATTGCTTGTTCTGTATTAACTGGGCATTTATTTACTTATAGGGCCAATTTTGTGCTATGTTAATCTTTTAAAAGTGTCCCTATAAAGATTTGTTTTTGTTTTAGACCCTTCTTTTATGGGATATTGTTATATGTATTTAAAGTGAAAACTTTGTGGTGACATTTAGACATTAAAAGCATAGCCAATTGGCACATTGAACAATGTTGTTTATATGTGCAGAAACAAGTTGGACTAAACCTGATGACCTAATTCGAATTGAGGAAAAAGAGAGAGAAAAAGAAAAACCAGCTGCAATTGATGTAAAAACTGTAAAGGAAGAAGTTTTCAGCACTCCCGTTCCACAGTTTGATAGTTCCAATCCACTGGGAAAATGGACAGTGGTTGAATCCCCCAAAATGTAAGCTACAAAAATATAAATAAAAAACTTTGTTGCATTATCTTTAAATTTTTTTGTGTAGAGAAAGTACTTCAGACTTTGTGCCACCGGAAGCACCAAAAAAAATTAAGTTTGCTGAGAAAACATTTCAACAATTTTCTGGTGAAACTGAAAATCAAGTTTCCTTCAAGAAAAAAAAAGTTTCCCACACTATTAACAGAAGTTTACGCAAGCGGACTTCTGATGATTAAACAAATACAGAGACTAGATTTTGTGGTGTTTTCCATTGTTCGGCTTTTTCATGAAAGAACACACTCAAGTTGATGCATACACAGAGCAAGCAGCGGGATATATTTTTAACTTTATTTGTCACATTGTTTTAAAAGTTTGACGGTGCGTTTTCATTTCATATTTAAGACTTTTTTTCGGGTCTTTGACTGCCACCATAAAGTGGATTTTTAATGTGCCAGTTAATATCATGTGTAATACATGTTTCAACGATGCAAAAGGAGGTTAAAAAATCCTTTGAATTAAAATGTATTAAGTTTGTTAGAATTCTGAATGTGAAAAATGTATGGCAGCATATTTTTGCTGATATTTGATCATGTAATAACCTTACATGCTTATTTTTTGTTTTTACTTTTTTCTTCAGATGGATATTAATATAAAGTTGTGTAACTTAAAAAATNAGTGGATTTTTAATGTGCCAGTTAATATCATGTGTAATACATGTTTCAACAATGCAAAAGGAGGTTAAAAAATCCTTTGAATTAAAATGCTTTAAGTTTGTTCTGAATGTGAAAAATGTAGTGCAGCATATTTTTGCTGAATTTTGATCATGTAATAACCTTACATGCTTATTTTTTGTTTTTACTTTTTTTCTTCAGATGGACATTAATATAAAGTTGTGTAACTTAAAAAATATTGACAATGATATTGGAAAGATGCCAAAAGATCTTGCAAATGAAATACAAGAGGTGATAAATACTAAAAAGGGACAACTCCCGTTGGAAACTATTCTCAAGGTACAAGATTGTACAATTTGCATCAGGGTATTTGCATTTTTAATAAAATCATACAGTATGTCTCACAGTTTTTATGTTTGGTCCTGGATGTTTAAGTTGTTTAATTGCGTTTAGCTTGCAAGATGGAAATATTACAAAACTGAAACATCCGGTCTGCACAAATTTTTACAAGATGCAACTTTTATTCTGCCTGAACCGATTCTCAAACCTCGGAGCCCAGACTTGGATCAGCGCATTTTGGAACTAAGAAACCAACAGGACCAATGGGTCTACAATAAAATGGTTTCAAACATTGTTAAACCTGTACGATCACAACAGAAAAAGCAAGCTCCGATGATAAGTGGATTTAACTTTGCAGTAACGCTTGTAGCATCAGTATTTGCAACAGTTTATGTGCTTTCTGCCTTTGTTCCTAATTTTGCTCTTCGTGTTGCAATAGGGTTAGTTGTTGGAACTATTTTGTTAGTTGTTGAAGTTTTGCTTGCGGTGCGAGCTGTTCAAAAGCAAGAAGATGAGGAAGAGAAAACAAATAGATCACATTTTCCAACTCCATACAAGTAAAGTTTCCAGTGATGCACCAAACTGTTGGTTTACTGAATATTCCTGTTTATTGGTGATTTTATTTTAAATTGATTAAAACTGTTAATTTAGAGTAAAACAACAATTTGTAAAAGAGTTGACAACAGGCCAACGTAACATGCTAACTATCACTACAAAATGCTAGCCTGGCCACCAATAAAGTATGTATATAAGATAACTGTCCAGTGCTAAAAATGAGTTGCTTGCATTCATGAACTTAGAAAGCATTGGTCAAATATTATGTTTTGGTACTAACTTTTTTATTTTGGTTCTTTCCTTCACTGAACTTTACACTGCAGCAATGCAAACATTTACATTTTATTGTGTATTAACAGAGGTGACAATGCAGTGCAGTTAAAAAGGCTGTGAAGCTAAAGTTATTGCAAAAAGCACATACAACAATAAAATCAATTGTACCTTATTTACAAGTCGATACTTTTGCAAATAAATACAAAATGAAAGGCTTTTGATGTTTTGCAAGCCCACTTACCAAAACATGAAGATATGATTACATGTTAAAAAATTACTATTTCACTTTTGTTTTAACTATGTTATCATGATTCAAGAGTAGTATAGTAAGTATAGTGATCAATTATGCAATATCACTACATTGTGAAAATTCTATGCTACACATCTCAATATCAAGAACTCTTTAAGAACTTTGAAGTGGTGGGCCAAATCCTGAATTGTTGTCAGATGATGAGTCACTGCTGTCACGTCGAATTGTTTCTCTGGTTTTTATTGAATCTCCTGTAACTGGTCTTTCCTTTTTTTCTGTCAAATTTATTGTATGAGATTAGGCTAACAGTTAACTAACTATCTTCATAGTCATATACCATTAGGCAGTTGGAGAGTTTGCACCATTGATGGAAAACTGTTACTCTCATAGGCTGGGGTTATGTTACGATCCAAGCTAAAAAAAAATTGAAATACTGTTAAATTGACATGTAACTTGAAAAATAACTGTTAGAGGTACACCATTTTATTGCCTTGGTAAAAAATCTTTTCAGTTAGTGTACCTTACTGTTGAACCAAACATGTTTTCCATGTTATTTGCTCGTTTTAATAATGCGGTTTTGACATCAGGAAGCAGGTGTGCTGAACCAAGTTCTCCAAATATTTCCACAATGGCACCGTCTGTAAAAATGTAGTTTTTGCTGAAATAATACTTATGATGCCTGATCCCGAAAATAAAGAGTAATTAACCCATATTTAATTGCTATTTTTAGACTTACAGTTTGAGTTTCTTTTAAATAAATCAACCCTGTATATCTTACAGCAAAAAGTTGGATTAATTAGTATTTGTAAACCTGGAAGCCTAAGAAAATGGCGATAAAGTTCACGAAGTCCATCCAAATGCAGTGTGTGTATGGCAATATGTGTAGTTATTTCCTGCTGCTTAATTGAATCAAACTCATCAGAATCTTCGTCCCAGATATAGTCATACACTGAAACCTAGGTATCAAAAAAGATTCAGCAATTGGATCAAAACCAATTGTATTTTTTTACTTTTCGTCTCTCTCCATCTGATCCTCTCCATTGTTCAGCTTTTTTTACAATGTAGCTTAGTTCCTGGTTGCTTAACTCAAGGTCATAGGGCATGAAAAAACGGTCTTCATCGTCATGAAGTCGAAAGAATACATCAAGCATACGTCCATTGTTGTGCAGCTTTAGGAAATAAAGATACAGTACGACAGCTGCTATGAATGTCACAACAAGGTACAGGAATATTGTAATGGGAATGCCTATGATTCCAGAACCTAAATGCAAAAGAAAAGTATTAAAGTATTTTGCACAATTGTTAAAAGCTGCATAATAAAATAAAACCTTCAACATCCAAAAAATGCCAGTAAAGCTTGAATGCATCGCCAATGGGGTTAGTGGGAGATTGTACATAATGGCCCAAAATAGCATCAACAATTAATATTACATATGGGTCCAACACGACCCATACAGAAAAAGCAAGGATGAACTTTGAAAACAAAAGTGGAAAAGTCCCAAGAACCATTTGACTAAGCCATGAAATTAGAACCAGCAGAATCTAAAAAATTGCATTCTAGATTAAAAATTTACCATACTTAAATTTACCATACTGTGCAAAATTTGATTGCCAACCTGAACAATTATATTTGACATGGGTCCTAGCACAACAACTCCTATTTCCTCCCCAGTTGTCAGAAGATCAGCCTGGTAGTTCAGATTGACAGTGTATGGAAAAAACACAAATGAGCTTACTGGTAGAAGAAGAGCCTGTAAATTCAACATGAAATGTTTCTTATAATAGTTATGGAAAACACTTGAAAAGGACCTTATTCTTATTTTGCTACAAAAATGCCACTTGCAGTGTTTAGTGAACATAGGTGAGAAAATGTTTTTTCTTGACTAAAAGAGGGTTGCATTGTCCTCAAACATACCCATAAATACTATTATGATTAAAAGATTACTATCAAACCTGCAAGAAAAGCCATTGTCCGGAGTAATGTATGTATAATCGCACAAACCACAAAAGCACCAGAAGCAAAATTGTTGTCCAAAATTCTCGTGTTTGCCATTGAGAAAAGCCCATTTCCGACAAAAACATTCTTCCTACATACCTAAAATGTAAAGAAAACCAATCTTGTCAAAATAATTGATATTTAGGTGCTGGTGTGTTGATACAAAATTAGGCATTTAACTATATGAAGTAACATAAACCTTAATGACATTTCTTTACAAAAAGTATTATCTTAAAAATTACTCCGCTCTTTCAAGGCCAACTCTTTGCAAGCGCCCTTTCATTGAAAAGGGTGGTTGTACAGAAAATGTATGTCTTTCCAGTTCTTCCAAATGTGTTAGTTTTGGCCTTGCAACACGCTTATTCAACAGTGGGGTTTTGGGAGTAAGTGTAGTTGCTCTCTGCAATTAAAAAATAATTGGTAATTGACAGTTGCACCAAGACAATGGTCTTTTATCTTGGTACTATAGTCTGTTAGACAGTTCAACAATCAATGCATATGAACATTTCCAATATGATTCACAACTTGACCCTATTGTGGGCATGTTTGGTAACTGTTCAAAAACTTGCTATCCTTGTGAAACAATACCAGCGTGAAGGCTACCTTTATTCAAGCCTATTATGTTAGTGCATTAAAGCTAGTAAATGTACATAACCAACCAGATTACCTAGGCTTATCATACATCCCTGTTTTTCCTGGGACAGTCAATGTTTGAATGCCTTGTCTTTTGCGAATGTGGTTGCTTGGTGTTAGTGCATATTTGTAGAATATTAAATTTCACTTAGTTTCGCTTTTTTAAGTTTATGACTTTTATCTTGAATTACAACAATCATTAAAACTTTGTTCAAAAACTGGTACATTAGCACTATTAAACAGACTGGCATCATGTTTGTTTTTCTAGTTCATTATTTATCCTCCCTAATGAAAGTTTTACTGGTAGAAAGTGTCTCAATTAAAAGTTTCTAAAATATGGCATACCTGGGATTACCCAAGTTATAATTGAGCCCACCTTGGCATTATAATCTTCAATTGTGTTTTTGTAATGAATCTTGTAGGAAATCCCTGGTTGTCCTGCCACAGGGAGAAAATCTTCATCATCACAGTCTTCTTCATCACTATCCATGTCAAGCTTACAACAATTAATCCGTAAGAAAATAATAACCAGCTAGCAAATAACAACATTTTTATCAAAAAATGTCATACTGTTTTATTTTTTTGTCTTTTTTCAACTTCCATTAGTGAAGCTTTGGTGATGCTGAAAGCTTTGCCAACAATTGGTTTGGCATCATCATTACTTTCTTTTGATGTCATTTCACCCAAGCCAGAAGTTGTGTCAGAGGGTGCGAGTTTGCCACCGATTCCTATGCTCACATTTGATACTGATTTGGTGTCTCCTATGAACACAGGACATAGAAAAAACAAACTACAAATTAGAAATCATGCTGTACAGAAAATTCACATTCACAGACTTTATTTCACTAACAGCCACCAGCACTTCCCAAAGTATTTTTATTAACTGGGTTTTATATGTGCTAATTTCCCTTTTACTCTGCCTAAAAAAGAAAATAAATATCAACTTTTTTATGACTTCCAGCTTGTAACAGGCTGTTTATCTAGCCCAAAAGTTTTCATTAATGCATCACCACCTCTACAAAAACAATAATATTCAGGTGTGTGGCCTTGAAAAATTTTATCCAAGCCGCAGGTTGTGCACCTCTGATTTTGTGCACCCATTACATTATTGTGCAATAATCAAGTAATCAACTTGTATAAACTGTCCAAATTTCATCCAGTTCAGACATTGTTTAGTAATCTGACCCATTTTAGGAGCCTAGTGGAGTAACTGCTGGGGCTATGGGGTCAACGAACAGATGACAAAACTCTATGACCATATCTACTAGCTGCAAAATCTTCATCCAAATACACCAAACATTTCATGGCAAAATAGCATGGAAAAGATTTTTTGGATAAAGTTCTGCTTAAACTTTTATTAAACTAGTCCATGCAAATAAGTTAGATTGGACTGCAATATTTCTACCTCTGTAGTCTACTATAGTTTTTTGATGCTGGTCTACCTGCAGTTGACTGTTCATCACAATCTTCCTGGATTGGAATTTTTTCTCCATCTGCTGCTTCCTCTGCATTTTGAATACGATCAGGATAGCTTAACAATCCAGATGTAAACTGCAATTCAACTTCATACTCCTTTTGGCCAGATAGGTATCTTGGAAGTCGTACTATCTAAATTAAAAAAATAAGTACGTTTTAGGTATTGAACAAAATCCTACATCGCTACATGTGAAAATCTACCTGAATATACATGTTTGCAATCCAGTGGTCAATATCTGTTGCAATCAGTTCCTCTACAGTTGAATGTTTTGTAATTCTGTGATCCATGTGTCCTCTAATCAAAGGCAGTTTGTAAAACCCTTCAACAATTCTAAATTGCCCATCACAAATAGGAAAGCATCCTAAAATTGGATAATGCAGTAAGAGTTGTAATTTGTATTGTAAGACATGAGAACAACAAATAAAAAAACAATTCGTTTCACTACATGGAAAAAGCTATTTCCCAAAACATACCCCATGCTACAACGCGATCCACAGGAACAACAGAACCTCTCAACAAAAACAGTTCAAAAGCCAGAATCATCCCCGGTTGGACTTTCCATTGTGGGGGCAACACAGTGAAGACACTTTGCTCTACACTTAACTCAGATGAGGAGTAGCTTCCATCATGAAAAACAGGAAGTGTTGCCCCTCCCCACTGCTGCCCAGTCAACTTTGACCAGCGAAGTACATGTCCTCCCAATCTGAAAACAGTTTTAGCGCATAATTTTACTTTAATCTGTTTCAGACATACAAAACTCATGATAGTTTTACCTGTCATAAAGAGAAACCATTAAAACATATTGTCCTGCTGGTGCCTTGTCCCTAATGCCACGCACACAGCGAAGTTTAATTTGAACTGGTTGTGGTGTTTTAGACCATTCAACTCTCCAGCGCCTGCCTATAACATGGTACACATAATTTGTTTTCATGACTTCTGTTTTAGTTTTTATGTTACCTTTACTTCCTCCGTACTGACTATCTGCAAATGTAAGATGCCCGTAGAATGATTTTACTTCAGCTTTTCGTCTTTCGAGCACATGTCTTAAATCATTTTCAGCTTGTCGAAATGCTTTCTGCAGTTGTTCCTTAATTAAACATTTACAATACAGTTTACCTATCCAAGAGAAAGAATGTACCACTTTACATTGGGTCTTGGTCATTCACCTCAATTGAGAGAGACCAAATAGACCGCCCCCCCCCCAGCAGACTGGCCATAGCCACCTGCTAATACGTGGAAGGAAAATTTTCCTTCTGGATATGCAATGGTTCGGGTGCTTGATCAAAATGTGTTAAAAAACTGGCATTTAACACAGAAACAATTGGTGAAAGTAGAACTGGGACCCATACCAATCAAGTAAAAAACAACTCACATATATCATCTTTTCTTGTTGCTTTAAATTTGCTTCCCTCAGATCAGCTATTTTTTGTTGCTTTTTAAGTTCAAAATAAATCCGCTCCTTTGCTTGTTCAGTTAGTTTTACCAGCCTCTCAATTCTACCCTGTTGCTCAGTCGCCTACAAACAAATGAAACTACAACTTAGCTTTTTCATCACAATTATGTACACATTCAAATTTTCACCTGCATTGCTTGATTGGTTACACATTCTTCTTTTAACTTTTGTTCTTCTTTTTGCAATTGTTCCATCGGAATAGAACCAATGTACAATAACTCATTTTTTACAACCTGTTCAAACTCTTCAAGGTATGATAATGGAGTTCTTGTGTCTTGAATCTCTTGTCGCAGTTCTCCAATCTTTTTCTATGGTATTTATCAATTTTTTTACATGTGCACTAACACCTTTAACCTATTTTAGTTCATTGGTTTAATTTTTGTTCATTAAATACCACAATTGTTTCAAGAACAAATTTATGTTACTTATTTACATGTACTAATCAAGAAATTACTTGGTGGTCTGAATCATCACTTTTCTGAAAAGAGAAACCTTCATTTTCACTTTCATTTAGAGATTCAATTAATCTCATCAAATCTTCATTTGATTCTGCGGGGTCCGACCTTAATAAATTAAAAAAAAATTATTCTTAAAAACTACACTTTTGGTGAATATAAATTGTTTTTTCAAGCCATTATTTAACCTTGAAGCCAAGTTTTTAGGAAGGACTTTTATGTGTTTAGAATAAAATTACCATTTTTCATTGCTGAAATTGTTTTCTTGATTTTCAACATTGGAGTCATCTAAAATTGTCATTGAAAAAAATGTTTAGACTTTCTGTATTAGAAAAATATTAATGAAAATACTTGTTTAAATTAATACTTATAAAAGTGATTTAAATTTTTCACAAGACAGAATGTTCTATTAGTAAATGGAAATGTTCTTGGTTAGCAACATCAAAACCTCCAACGGCTGCCAGGTGTAACAATGATCACTATACAAATTATTAATTCTATTTAAATAAGGAACTGGCAATGTCGATTTAGGGGAAATTTATATTCCCTATCATTGTTACTGACTGATTCTGTCAGCAGTTGAGACTGTTCTCTCAAATTTTAAGAAATTCCGGGCCGGTAGTAGTTTTAGTTTAGCAATGTACTAAGTAATAGACAAAATGATAATAACACCTACCATCCTCATCAGCAGTAATGTTTACTGCACTGTTATTTAATGCATGCTGATTTTCTGCTGAAAGTGATGCTGAAAGTGATGATGCAGGTCTGCTATCCATTTCTAATTTCAGTGTTGCATTACTTTGCTTCCCAGTTTACTTTTTGAAATTTCTACACTAAAAGATGTTGCAAGACATTGCAAATTGCTGATTTAATCATAGTGTTGTATATTTTAGATAAATACAGATAAATGGAAGCACAGAGCAGGTCTTCTGTTTAGTGGTATTCTAAAAGTGATGTTTTGGCCATGTAAATTTTATGTTGTTATAACTAATAAAATGTAACCATTGTTACATGGTCTGCCATCACTTTTAAACAACAAATCTGTTTACTAATAAAATTGCTATGGGAAGCAAAAATACACGTTTGGTTAATGTTTCATTTAAAAAGATAAAGGATTGTCTTCAACTGCAAAAATATTTGCAAATTTTATAATAACATTAAATTATTAACTGTTGCAAATTATCAATTTAATAATTTTTCGACATAAAGAAACAGTTGCTGAAACAGTTGTAAATAGGCATTTCATTTTGTTACTAATATTTCTTTAAAACTGAATAAACCAGGATATAATTACATATATTTTTTACAGTTGTACAACACTGGTATTCTAACAACCTGGTTTTGGTATACCACTTCCAGTTCGTCCTGTTTTTAAAGCTAATACTAATAAGGGTACCAAAGGTCTTGATTAAACACAAACACTAAGTCAACACCAGTAAACAAATCGTGACGCCAAGACGACTACGTCGCACAGTCATGACAAACCTGGGCATGTCAAGACAAAAAAGACACGTACGTAAGAAGGAACAGAACGACTATTTGTTTAGTGTTCTTCACATTCACGAAGCAAAGCTTTTGTAGTTACACTTGGATACCAAACCCACCCGACCATGACGACCCAAAAAGGACTACTATCCTGCAAAAAGTGACAAATATAAGTGGTAATTAGGGAATATATTACGAGAAAAGTAACATAAAACTCATTACAAAGTTTTCGCGTAGGAAATATTTTAATGATGTTGATTGTTGAACAGTGTTATTTTTATGGAAAGGTGGCGCCAGTCATCAAGCGCGCGAAATGTGAGTGCGTGCAATGGGCAATGAGTTAAGTCAACTGCATATCTTTTCCAGTAAAGTGGATCGGATTGTTAGTGTTTTCAATAAGTTACGGTTTTTGCTTTTGCTTTACTCTTTTCGTCTTTGGCGCGGTGTGGCCGTGTCTCGTATGTTCATGTTGTTTTGTGTTTTATTTTTCTTTATTCTTCCCTGCTGTGGCTTGTCCATCCCATGCACTTTTGGTATGACAGAATGGGTGTATGTTGTATTAGGGTCAAACTTATTAGTAGGTTTGTTCATGGTGGTGTGTCATAAACTTCATTTGGCTTCATACAAGCAGTGGACAGGCTGCTAGTCAGCACACTTGTGTATCAGGTTTAGTTAAAAAACATGGGGCCCTTTAAACCATAAAGTATCGCATGTACCGCATGTATCCCATATACCGCATGTACCCACATACTGCATGTACGGCATGTACCCATATACCGCATGTAGCGTATGTACCTGTATACCGCATGTAGCGCATGTATCCCATATACCGCATGCACCCCATATATCCCATAAAGGGTACATGCGCTATATGCTGGATGGGTACATGAGCTATGTGCGGTATACGGGTACATGCGCCACATGCAGTATATGGGATACATGCGGTATATGGGAACATGCTCTATATTGGTACATGCCTTATACGGGTTCATGGGTATATGGGATACATGTGGTACATGCGATACTTTATGTTTTAAAGGGCCCCTTATACTGCATGTAGCGCATGTACCCATATAGCGCATGTACCTATATACCGCATTATACGGGTACATGCGGTATATGGGATACATGTGGTACATGTGATACTTTATTATGAGTCCCCTTCCACGGAGGGGACACATATTGTTTTTACTCTGTTTTTTTTTCTGTCTAACGCGAGTTTGTTCCCATGTTTTGGTCATGAAGGAGTTGTTCAAATTTCTTCAAATTTTCACACATGATGGATTTCGTCAACTTTTTACCCCAATTCACCCATCGGTTCACCCACAGGCCCCCAAAATGTAAAATTTTTAAAACGGCAATATTTACCAAAGTAAGTTACCTAGAAGTTTTCTATTTTGATAGCTAGTACAATGCAATGTATTGTAATGTATTTTGTAATTTTTGTTTCGATTCACCCATTTTTTACCTTTTACACCCCCCAAATTCCGTTTTTTCTTACACGAGTTTGTTCCCACGTTTAGGTCAAGAAAGAGTCGTTCAAATTTCTTTAAATTTTCACATATGATAGATGGGTATCTGAAGTTATGCACTAACAACTTTTTACCACTGTTCACCCATAGGTTCACCCACAGGCCCCCAAAACGTGAAACAGCTATATTTAACACAGTAAGTCACCTAGAAGTTTCCTATTTTGACAGTTAATACAATGCAAAGTATTTAAGTATTTTGTGACTTTAATTTGGATTCACCCATTTTGTACCTTATTAACCCCAAATATTCAGTTTTTTGTTTACATGCCTTTACTTTAGACATACTATTCCAAATGTATTGAAATTTAGGGCGTAGATATGTAGGGTGCTTCTTATAGGTTGTTTAAAATTTTAGCTTGATCAGTCAAGTATTTATCCTTGCAGCCGCAAATACGTGTATAACAGCTGGCGGTTTTGCCCCTAATGCAAACGACCTGACGCGAGGGAGTGATTGACAATTTTACGACTCAAGCGGCGCAATGCTCAGCGGTTGGTCACAGGCTGCTACTTCACACATAAACGGGCGTTTGTAGGGTGCAGCCAGGCGGGCGTTTCATTTTAATTGTCTTGTTTTATGACGGACAAAGCTCAGCTGTTTATATTACGTCAATGGTTTAGGTGATTGCGTAGCGTAAACCAAAATGCGTCTGGTAAATAACGTTGTAAAGGTGATACATTACAATAACTTTGCTTTCATTTACAGTTTTACTCTATTGTACAAAAGCACGTAAGCGCACAGTTAACTAATACTTGTTCTAATAAAGGGCAAATGTTGACTTACTAATTGGTTAGTGTGTGTAGAAACAACCGACTGCATTGTAAAACTGTTTATAATTAAAATTTGATCACAGATCAAGTAATACCGTACTCACATACTGTACATGTTAGAAATTTAGGTTAAATTTCATGATTTTGGCGAGAACCATCCTGTCATAGGGAACAGAAAAAGATTTGAATCCCAGGGCTCCGGGATCTGGATTTATAGGATTCCAACCCTAATTACCAGAAATCTTATTCTGTCCAGATACAAATTCTTTGCTTCTGCATACATAACGTTTTTGTGGCGTTGGTGATGGATACTGATGGTGATTTATGGACTATTTTTAACCAATCTGGGGACACAGCAGACTTTTTGGGTACTGAATTGACAAACTTCTATTACCTACAGTAAATTGTATCTTGAATGTGTTGTTTTTATTTGGTGTCTCACATTTTACATACACAGTCAGAAGGCCAATGCAAACATGTGGGTTTCAATTGTAGTGTTGCAAAAACAGTTAGGCAGCAAAAAAAGAACGATCTATGAACTTTTTTTTTTCAAATTGCAGTTTAATTATTTACAACATAAATTGAATTTAATATTTTTTACATGTGAATAACTTTTAACTGTGTTGTTTAGGTTTTTCAGAACCGGAAGATACTGCAGAAAACGATAAAGTAAGTATGCTTAAAACTACCTCTGAAGAGTCCCCTAATCTGAATGCCCTTTGGCATAAAATACTTGACAGATTGTAATTAGTGGCATATCCAGTCGTTGTTGTATGAACAAAACATTATGAGACAGTTTGGGGGTCTGGTAACCCCTTTGGGAAATTACTGTATACATTTAAACTGTCAAAAATAACACCAAAAATAGTTTTTATGCATCTCGCTACAGCTGTGTGACAGCAGGGTGCTGATGTTTTACAATTACACACCTTTTTTTTCCTTTGTCTAAACCAGGGNATACGTGTATAACAGCTGGCGGTTTTGCCCCTAATGCAAACGACCTGACGCGAGGGAGTGATTGACAATTTTACGACTCAAGCGGCGCAATGCTCAGCGGTTGGTCACAGGCTGCTACTTCACACATAAACGGGCGTTTGTAGGGTGCAGCCAGGCGGGCGTTTCATTTTAATTGTCTTGTTTTATGACGGACAAAGCTTTTTATGACGGACAAAGCTCAGTATGACGGACAAAGCTCAGCTGGACGGACAAAGCTCAGCTGTTGGACAAAGCTCAGCTGTTTACAAAGCTCAGCTGTTTATATTGCTCAGCTGTTTATATTACGTTCAGCTGTTTATATTACGTCAATGGTTTTATATTACGTCAATGGTTTAGGTGATTGCGTAGCGTAAACCAAAATGCGTCTGGTAAATAACGTTGTAAAGGTGATACATTACAATAACTTTGCTTTCATTTACAGTTTTACTCTATTGTACAAAAGCACGTAAGCGCACAGTTAACTAATACTTGTTCTAATAAAGGGCAAATGTTGACTTACTAATTGGTTAGTGTGTGTAGAAACAACCGACTGCATTGTAAAACTGTTTATAATTAAAATTTGATCACAGATCAAGTAATACCGTACTCACATACTGTACATGTTAGAAATTTAGGTTAAATTTCATGATTTTGGCGAGAACCATCCTGTCATAGGGAACAGAAAAAGATTTGAATCCCAGGGCTCCGGGATCTGGATTTATAGGATTCCAACCCTAATTACCAGAAATCTTATTCTGTCCAGATACAAATTCTTTGCTTCTGCATACATAACGTTTTTGTGGCGTTGGTGATGGATACTGATGGTGATTTATGGACTATTTTTAACCAATCTGGGGACACAGCAGACTTTTTGGGTACTGAATTGACAAACTTCTATTACCTACAGTAAATTGTATCTTGAATGTGTTGTTTTTATT
>QXVZ01010122.1:0-21509 GCA_008931825.1 Phallusia fumigata | reverse complement strand
AAACTTCCTTGCCGAACCCGTGTTGTACACTTCATCATAATGCTCGTGTTCGGTCACTACGCACAGAAATACTAATAATTCAACCAAATTTTAATGTCGCTGACACGTCCACACACGGTTAAATGCGCCCGAAATGTAATGTGAAATTAGTTGGATTCTTAGGCCTAGTGCCATCTTTATACGGTTATAAGCTACGCTTTCAAAATAGTATGAGAAAAATTCACGGAGTGGTCAAGTTTACTGAAGTCAATCTGAAACGTTTGTACAGTTGAAGTTTCGAGAAAATCAACCATTGCACAGCGCATGTCTGTATAGTTTCACTTTTTTCTGTTTGTGACTTCAGTTGAATAAATTTCGGTGTTTATTAACAAAGCTATTACAAAATCCCATACCTTCGACCCGCTAAAAACACTTACCTGGCATGCTTTATTTCTCGAAATCGAGTTTACAAAACTAGGATATTACGGAAAAACATTTCATCGTTTTTCAGTTCTGTAGGTCAACCCTTACCGTGCCCCTTTTCTGCAGATGCAATTCCGTAGTAGCAAAGGAATAACGTAAATCCGTAAACAGTTTTCATCTTTATAGATATGGGAACCTTTACAATACAGCTACCGATTTTAACAAATAAAAATCACAACGTTTAAGCTTTTTTTACTTCACGTGTGAATGCCTCAAACCTGCCACACTTTATCAAAGCGTAGCTTCGTCACAATGGTATGCAACGAAATGACTGACTATTAACAACGCAAAAATGTACAAAGTAGAAGTTGCTTGTCTACATATGGAAGCTTAATTACTCGTCCGCTAGGCAGAGGGAAATTGATGGGAAACTCGCAATGCAAACACAATGGGGAACAAAACGATATAAAACAACGAGACAAGCCTAAACCAGATTGGTTTTAGTGCAATCGTAAATTTGTCAATAAAGTAAGTCTAAGGAAAAAGGCAGTGAACCGTTTTCTGTTAACAAATCTCTTAAATTTTCAAATTACGCAAAAACATTGGACTTCAGCAAAATATTTACAGAGCTAAAAGTAACCAAGCGTTTCAGTTGGGATGTTCAAAAAGTTTGTTTGTTAAAGCTGACGAAAATAAGGTGTCTTTAGTTGATCACAACTTGACGGTTGACCCGTTTCTATGACGTGCATCAACCACGAATAAACGCTTGAGGTAGTACACCTGTGAAAACGATACAAACAACATTGGAGCTGGAGTTGTGATTGCATCTCTTCGGTCGAAATAAACAAATAAACCATTACAGATTACCAAAAAAACACTAGCGATACATTTTTTAACGCCAGAGTCCGTTTGCGATTTAATTTACAAATAGTGAAAGCGTTAGCCTAAAACACAGACTAAACCTTTTGAATTAATGTGAACAAGCTAGTGCAAGATCGAAGCCATCATTACTTCAAAGCACGTTTTGTTCAGAGTACTGTCGGAAACTTCTGCTGCATCTCATTTTTTCGTGCATATATTATCGTGGTTTAATTTTATGANAGGCAGAGGGAAATTGATGGGAAACTCGCATGCAAACACAATGGGGAACAAAACGATATAAAACAACGAGACAAGCCTAAACCAGATTGGTTTTAGTGCAATCGTAAATTTGTCAATAAAGTAAGTCTAAGGAAAAAGGCAGTGAACAGTTTTCTGTTAACAAATCTCTTAAATTTTCAAATTACGCAAAAACATTGGACTTCAGCAAAATATTTACAGAGCTAAAAGTAACCAAGCGTTTCAGTTGGGATGTTCAAAAAGTTTGTTTGTTAAAGCTGACGAAAATAAGGTGTCTTTAGTTGATCACAACTTGACGGTTGACCCGTTTCTATGACGTGCATCAACCACGAATAAACGCTTGAGGTAGAACACCTGTGAAAACGATACAAACAACATTGGAGCTGGAGTTGTAATTGCATCTCATCGGTCGAAATAAACAAATAAACCATTACAGATTACCAAAAAAACACTAGCGATACATTTTTTAACGCCAGAGTCCGTTTGCGATTTAATTTACAAATAGTGAAAGCGTTAGCTTAAAACACAGACTAAACCTTTTGAATTAATGTGAACATTACCTGCACTATGACAGACACATTGTAGCTAGTGCAAGATCGAAGCCATTATTACTTCAAAGCACGTTTTGTTCAGAGTACTGTCGGAAACTTCTGCTGCACCTCATTTTTTCGTGCATATATTATCGTGGTTTAATTTTATGAATATTTAACGAGTTTTTTATCAGGTAAGAGCGGCAAAATGGTTTGCTGCGTTAAGAAGGGGCGTGGCAGAAGATTTGCAATCACAGAAAAAAAGACCTGCCACATTAAACATCACAAACAAATGTGATTGGTTACCTGGCCATACGTCACTATGGTGATGACGATGATCATAAAGATTGACACTTCAAGCACGAGGTCATTGTTTGATCTCAGTAATTCCCAATCCCGTCGAGCCAAATTCTTTTCGTGTCTTACAGCAAGTTTAACCATTGCAATGTCATGAAACACTTGGTACATCTTGTCCTGCCAAACATACACCCAAAATGTTGTTTGCATTGGAGATATTCTTTAAATGTGAGTTGTTCGTTTATTTGGATCTTGATGGTTGACTTGTTTGTTTCATTTCATCTCAAGTGAACAGTTGTTCGATGAACATATGTAAAACTATAGTAATCACCATATACATTATACTTGACAAAACCGTTAAGATGCAGCAAAATTTTACACTAAACTACAATCTTACATATAATTTGTAAAACGTGTCGGTATCGTTGTCTTCTTGGTGGGCTCGATGAAAGTCAACAACTTCTGCATGGTGGAGAACCATTAAATGCATCTCCACTTTTTTCGCGGTTAAGGAATCCACAGTGTTTTCAATGCAGAACTGGTATAACCCTAAAATACAATGTAGGCTAGCAGGTGTCAGATTTAGCTAAAAAAACCGTGTGCATAAATTCTTATCTTTCCTTTAATGGCTTGTTTCTCCTTTGCAACCCTATTACGCAACATGGTTAAGCACAGAGGTTCTTGATCCACAATCCACCAAAAAATTATAAGAGGAAAATAAAAAATTGAATAAAATATGATTCTATACTAATGTTAATAACTTTGTAGCAATAAATATTGGAGTTTAAAAGGTTTATTAATTATAAGGGCTTAGTTTTTATTCATAATATCGTGATATAAATGTGCTATGAGCGAACTAAATTTGTATCTGGGGGATTTTTTATTTGAATGTCGGTTAAGGGAGCCACGAAATAAAAAATGGTCGAGAAACACTGATTGAGCACAACCTGGGTCCACAAATACTTTTTTTGAGACTGCGCACAAGCACATACATTTTTTTGAGAAAAAGTGTTATTGGTGACGTAGAATAACAGTTATCGTTAAGTTTATATGCCCGAAAAGCATAAAAATAAAAATTTTCCTAACTACTGAGCAAAATATCTTTTTAATGCTAATTGCTATCGTTTCAGTAAAAAATGTTGACATTTATGAGAACCAATATCACGAAAATGCAATGCTGTGGGTTAAAATCCCACCCATGTCTATCATAATTGAAGCTGAAATAGACTATAAAAGTAGCTTGCTAATAGCAAAGGCAAGAGAATACACAGAATTTTAAAAAAGTTTAGGTTCACCAGATGGTTTGCAGAAAGAATAGGAGCTTGACAGATGTGTTGTGTGCCAAACTGATAAAGGAGTAAGAACGGAGAACGCCAATAGATGGTGACATCATAACGAGTTGGGAAGATTTTTTCAAACATTTGTTAAACGGGAAAAATGAGCGTCTGGAGTGAAAAGTTGAGCCATATAGCTTACGCAGGCATTCAACTTAGGGTAACCGCTATTTACTAGAGCAGAGGTGATACAAGCTTTAAGCAAGATAAATCAGAGAAAAGCTGTGGGTCCGGACAGAATATCAGCAGATGCGTTAAAGTGCCTGGGTCAGACGGGGATAGGTTTTCTTACGAGACTGTTTAACGACAGTTTGCGCGAATTTAAAACGATATGAGTGGAATCGCCGATTTTTGGCACCTACAGGAGCAAAGGAGATGTCTAAGACGACTGAAAACAACAGCCACATATGGGAAGGAACAATACGGGTTCAATTTACATAATGAAAGACAAGACGTTTAAATTAAAATCGATATTTTAAGTTATGTTGAAATGTCGCAACATATGTCAAAATTTTCACTTTCAAAAAATTCACATATTGAATGACTGTGTGATACTCAGGCCAGTAAAAGGACATTATTATCAAAAATCTTACAAAAGTTGTTTGAAAATCAGAAACAGCATTTTGTTTAAATTGTATCAAAATGTTACACAACTTTTCGTTGTTGCCATGTTTTTTTGAATTAATGACTTTATTGCTGCAGGGAAGCGGAAAAACAGGCAAATGCAAAATTAAATCAAATACATCAAAGTAATTGTACTGTGAAGTCAAAAAGTCAACCAACCACGGGAAAATAAGCGTTGCTAAACAGATTCCACAGGCTGGCAAAACTGTTTAGGAATCAAAGATTCCTAACTTTGCAAAATATTTTTAGCGTTACTTGTAATATTATCCTTTTCAGATTTTTTTTTGTCACAAATCCGTACCTTCATAAGGGCAATACAACTGCAGGCGTCCTTCTATTGCTGGTGCTTTTAACCACGTTGCCAAGGAGCCATTAGGAAATCGTATGCTGGCACGAAGAAGATTCTTCGACTTTATGGATCCAGGTGTTTCAGACTGTGACAATAACATACGGTGACTTAAAGTGTAAACAGTTATTAAGGACACTATCAAACCTGGAAGGAGGCCATAAGTTCTGAATTTTTCTCACAATCTTCTTCATAGCAGTCAGTTGTTCCACGCGGAATATTTACAGTTGCTCTAAATTCGTGAAACGTAACATCTCTCATCAGATTGTGAAAAAACTCCTTAGCTACAGGCCTGTTGTAATGCTGAAGGTGATCTGTAAAACAATGTGTGATCGCAAAAACTATGTAACGTACTATCGACGACCCCTTGTTTTTGGGTGGACTTTACCATAATCGTTTGGGATGGGTCTCGCTAACGTTGGAAATGCATCTTCAACGCTTAATGTAATCGGCAAAACAATTTATGCTAGAATGGGGCAGTTTACTAACAATAAAATATGCAGTTTTTGAAAGCAAAAAAAACGCTGGTTTTGTCAGCAATGCTTTTTAAACCAACTCTTTATTTGTATTGTTGGATATATTTCCACGATTTGTCTGAACAACCTTAGGTCAGGGCTATATCTTTAGGTACTTACCGGATTCTTCTCTGTTTTCACCTCCAGGTGGTCCTTTCAAATTCCTCTCATCCCTCATGTCTCTTTGATCTCCTTCATCTCTCATGTTATTTTCCTCCTGAGCTGCTAATTTTCTTGCCTCGTTTTCGCTTATTTGTTCAGTTTCTTGGCAACGAACAACCAATATTAGGCTCAACAAAAAAACTAACTTTAAACAGTCCATTGTGAAATTGTAACTTTTCCTGGATACTAAGCTACAACACAGAACAGTCATACACCAAATATCTTTTCTCTTTAAAAGACCAATCCCTCACTGGCAATTTGTTCACGTGTGCTTTATGAAAGCAGCCTACTAAAGCCATATGGAATAGACGTAGCAGGAATATTTGCCACTCCGGAAGCTTGCCAGCCTGCAGTACGGCAGCGAGTGGAAATTCTGCGCATAGCACCAGCAAACTGGCGGCCTACAATAGACCACGTTCGTTTAATTGTTCTTGTTAATATGGTAATCATAGCACGTTCGTGTTGTTGCAATATCGCTTACTTAGTAAATACAGGCTGGATTGGAATTCACCAGCCAATGCGGTTGTTATGTGTAAAATGTAGAATCATTCTGTGAAATGTAGAAAATGCAGCATATGTGTTCGTACGATATATATAAAAAGAGATATCACACAACGCTGAAGGGCATTTTTTATGTCCATGTCGCAACTTATTAAAGTGAAAACAAAACTAAATGTGGAAATAATTAAAAAAAACAAGATTTACTCCGGCTATTTTCACGGTTTAGCAATCACATTAATTTAAATTATGGCTAAATACTTTGGGGTCGAAACTGTATATCGGAAGTACTTCCCTTGTACTGTGCAGATAGTTGGCACTCCAGGTTACAGAGATTAAAGTACGTTACACCCTAAACACATGGACATGGTACTGTTGAATTGATATCACTTGCAAAAGGGGAATGGAGGGCAAAGATAACAAAATTGAGTAGAAGTTTTTTTTACAGGACTTCGAATTCCCTTTGCCAGGCGTTTCCAGCACAAGAGACATTTTGATTCGACTTTGAAAATTATTGGATAGGTCTCACAAACTCAAGGTACATATTGTTTTAATTAAACCTGGTAAACCAAAAATTTGAGAGCAGAATCGCATTTATCTGGCAGCTCAATATGTATATTTTATTAGAGATGACCCATTCTGGCGTTTCAAAAATATGGTTTCTACACCTGCATTTAACATAATTTTTGAACAACACAGGAAGGTTGTTTGAAGTTTACATAGTGATTGGCTCTCTTCAACTCTATCCAACATATGCTGGCACCCATGCTACATTTTGTATTTTGTGCCAATGTGTCCACAGATGCTGTATTTGGAGAACATGTAGTCGCATGCAACTTGCATCAAAAAAGCACATAGTTTTTATTTGTGTCATTCCTGAAGAAAAATTGTCCTCAAAAAATTATTTTTTTTAATCAAGGTGTTTTGGATCATAACAGCAGACTAGGTTTCTGGGTGAGTTGCTGTTTGCTGATTCAGTCTGTAAATACTCTTAAATAATTTACATTTAAAGATTTAAAAATAATTTACACTTGAAACCAACATGTTGTAATAATAAAGATTGGATATCAATACAACACATTTGTGACTTTTTACAAAGTTTTTTAAACTCATATGTATTGGAGCGAACTTCTAAACTCGACGTAATGTCTTCTTCATGTAAGGTTAGCTGCAATTCTGGTTTCTTCACAAAAACAACTTCATTCATCTGGCATCAAATACAACCACTAAAAAACAAGAAGTTTGTTTATAACTAGAAGGCAGACATGATTTGTCTCATTTTAGGGAGATGGTGGGATAACAACTGGGACTATATCGTCAAACAAATCAAGCAGCTAATCGCAAACACCCAACTCAAAGTCTAAACAAAATTGATTCAATTCTGACACAGTTTGGAAATTGTACCACTAGAGGCAACCATAGTCCATATTCCACTGCACTTAATTTGTAGATATGTACCAGTACATGGATAAAAACTATTTATCTGTGGTGCATGTTAGCATGAAAAAGTTTTTCCTCATAAGCAGGGAAACTGCATAACTATGGGATCAAATGAAACAGATGGTGTCAACTATGTCATATCTACAAGCTGAAAAAGTGTCATCCAAATCCACCAATTATTTCATTACAAAAGTACATGGACAAGCTGCCAAAAGAAAAAAAGAAGTGTAAAACAATGTGATCAGAAATGAGACCTATAATTAACTTGCGAGGTATTATTCAAAATTATGTTCAAACTTGCATAATAAGCAAACAATTTTTTAGTAGACTTTCAAAAATTACTGGAAAAATTATCACTATTTTTGACCAGTAAATTATTCAAAAAAATGCTCAACTTTTTCCAGCTCCCTAATTTTTAACACAATAAAAATTTGTGCACACAATTGTGAGTAAAACAACTTGCTTGCTATTCTATTGTTTTAATAGTTATAAAAAGGGGTAGAACACATATCTTAATGAAATTTAGATGAGGATTTTGTCTACTTTGCACCAATTTGTAGTGTAACCTTTAATACAATAAGTGGCCCATGAAATAATTTGTGAATCTCATGTGGCAATATAGCCAAAAAGGTTGTTCACCCCAGCTTTAGATGTTGTTCCAAAATTTTATCCAGGTGGGGGTCTAGCTATTGCATAAAACAAAGCAACAAACAACTACAATGATGCAATGAAATCTCTTAAATTTTATAAAAATCATTATTAAGCCAAGAAAAGCAATCAATAATTATTTTAGGAAGGGTACTTGGAAGGTAGGTAATCATACACATGGGCATTATAATATTAGCATAGTTTTAAAATCATGACTTACTTCTTTTCGTTCTCTTTTTGTACATTATCCTACAACCACACTCTCTGCATCGAATTGGATCTCTTGCACGAATTTCATTTTCCTGGTGGCACTCTGCATGTAATATGTAACAAGTTAGCAACCAATATTATATATTCACCCTAAGGTGTCAGGTATATAGAAATATGTAATTGCTACAAATGTGTGCTTTTGCAAACATGGGCATGTGCCTTTTTATAATGTGCATGACTTGTTTTGTCATACCCTAATGTGTTACCAATAGTGTTCATGAATCATGACTTTGGCCCCTTCTTAATGCATTAGTTCCAGACTACAGTATGCACATACCAAGCACACCAGTATTTTCATTATGGCACTTTAAATCGAGGGCTGAGTTTATAACAGCCAGAGTGTATTTTGTTGCATTTTCATATTGTTAATTTAATAAATGGCAAATACATGTACGTCATGTTTTTTTATAAATACTAACTGTACCTCCACAAATATAAACCATTGCCTTTGGCTGACCGGGAACTGGAACTTCTCCTGGTCTAGGTGTACGGCCTGGTGTTCGACCAGATGGGGTGCTCATCATTGAGTTTGGGGTTTCTGACATTTTTGAGGTAATTCTGTGGTCTCTACACTATATTTTACATAAAGTACCAAGAAAGAATTAGCAAATTTAAACCAATACAAGATTAAAACCAGAAAAACATCTTTAGAATAATTTTACTGCAAAATAAGTAACCTGTCGTGCTGCCGATGGCAAAGACTAGCTGCAGTCGTTTTTTAAACTATCCGGTCGAAATGAAAACAAAGATTTAGTTTTGGACCAATTTCGTAATGAGTTTGGCTTTAGAAAAATACATTTCAATGACAGTTTTGATTGTTTTTAAGTTTTCAAAATTACAACAACCAAACAAAAACACATGTTCCGAAGTAGGTCTTTGACCTGACCTATTGGGGAACCAAAAATCGTGTGTTATGATATCTATGACCGTTATTATATCGCAGAAGTATTCTAGACTCTACTAGCGGAGCGTAAATCTCGGTATTTAACGCAGGTATGAAACAAAAATTGCAGAAACCACAGGTCAAAGATGTTTTTCGACTCCCAACCTACCAGATGTACGTTAATATTTTTATAACAAGCCTGACGTGACAGTAAAAAACTCCGTCGCTTACCAACGAATATTGAAAAAACGAGACGGACCTCACAAAAAATAGTGCGAAATATTTTCTTGTTTTTAATCGCTTTTGACCTAGGTGAGCTTGTTAGTCTAGGCCTGCTATTGCAGTATTTGTATATTTCTTTCCTTACTCAGTAGTACAGGTTTATACTAAGTAGTATATGTTATGTTATGCTGAATAATTATGTTTTGAAAGATTTTAATGATTTGTTTGGCCAGAACATGTGTATTTCATTATTCTGTAACACTTTGTTGATTCTTTTGCAAATTAACTAAATATAAACAACCTAGTTGTGTGGTAAATAGTAAAACTGGTTTTCTAGAGGTTGTTGAAAATATCTTTTTAATATGGTGATTTGCATGTTAGGCATTTTACTACACTATGTTGATATTAATAGAATTGGTAATCAAATTCTGTGAACTCCGATTGTTGCTCAAATTGGCCATTGTTGCCCGTAAACAATTAATGGTGCAAAAAAATTGTTGTAAACTCCTAAACAAGTTCTTTGATTCAACATTTACCAGGTTCATATTCCAAACACATGTTTAATGGCACTGTCCCCTAATTGGAAGTTATAAAATTGTGGCCAGTAGTATCGAAGTCTTCAGAAACTTTGCATATACTTGTAAGAAATGAATAAACCAGGTCAGATTAGTTTACTGGATTGTCTTTTGTGTTTTTAAAAATCTATGACAAAATTTTGTAATGTAAATGAATATACACATGTGTGGTGTAGATTTTATGCGTTGCCAATATAGGTCCTGGATGTAGCAAATACATGGAAACAAGTTCCTAACTTTATGGTTAACAGTGTTAGGTTGTTTAGCAATAAATGTCTTTTATTTTGTGTTTTTTATTGGTGACAAAATGTTTTTAAAGCTGAATTCTTTTGCACTTTTTTTGAAAAATAACTAAAATGAACATGATTAGAACAAACAGGAAACTCTACGCACAAAATATACATATTTTTTTAAATTACCACATCATCCCAATCATACTTGAATAAGCCATAACATTTTATGCTAGGATATTTTTACCCAGCCCCTGCCTTATTTACACACATGCAATGCTAAAAAAAGACTGAAGCAGCAATTTAGTTAACAAATGTGAGTGCGGATTGTTTGTCAACTTGCGTGGAATTTGGAACTAATCACTGCGGGAGAGGGTTTACAGCCTGGTACGTTGTCACGAGCTTGGGCTAAAATTAGTTGGGCAAACAACTTACAGCACTATGTCATACCCTGGGGCGTCATGTCGCAGGTCTAGCCTGCGCACAAGGTTATTGTCGCTGTTTACTCGCGCATGACTTTTACCTACTTAGCGTGCAGTAATTTACCAGGATTTTTCGCTCTTTGGTCAGTGCCGCCATTGTACTGTGAACTTCAGTTTGACAAGAACATGAGGATTGCGTAGTAAAACGCAAAGCAAGGGGTATTTATTATGAGACAAAAGGCGCGAGACAAACGGGCAAACATTGCCACCGCAAACGAACCGTCGGATATCTTTCCAGCCACAGAATGTGTAGCTATTGCAGTTTTGTTTAATTTAATTGCCCGTCTGGCAAACTTTTGCGTCATCGTAACAAGTCAAAATCGCGACTGTTAATTTTCATTTTTGGCATCACACAGGCGCTGTTCAATGATAAATAATTTACAACGACGAGACAAATGCTTTCATAACGCAGTTTTAATATCGCTGTTTGTTTTCATAAGGATTTGCTCGACCTTCGTAAGACAATTTCGTGGTGTGATGTTGTGAAAATTGACACCACCTTTCTACACCTGCTACCAGCATCTAAAACGAGAGACTTGAGAATCTAATTTCTTGATATGGGGAAGGTAGCAATAGTTGTGTAACACAGTTTTTTACACAAAGTACCATGTTTCGAAATCGTTATTAAATCGATTGGCGTAGAGCTCTAACCCCCGCTGCCCCGCAAACAATGACGTCAGCACAATTCTCGCCAGATTACCTGTGATCGGGTTTCGCGAAGCTTGTCGCGTTTCAGCGCTAGACTGTACTGTCTGATCGCGCTCAAGTTCTGCTGCTGCGGTCGGAATGCGACGCAGTCGGTTTCCGTCCGTGTCGTCTGGTAGAAACTGTCAATTTGTGCAATTTAGGAAGCGATCAGCTTTCATTTGTGCCCGATTGTCGCTTGACTGATAGCACTTCCCAAGGTGTCAGTGAACTTGCGACACACAACACCTGCCAGGGCGATTAGCGATCGTAAAACATTGCCGTAAAGGTAAACAATATTGCTCGCAGATAAAAATGTGTGTGGTCACGTATCGTAACCACTTTCCAAAAACGTTACGCCTAACTTTCGACATTGGGACAATAAGCGCCCATTTTTATGACGTCAGGGCATGGTCAGAGGCAGACAAACGCTCTCCAAAATCGGAAAGTGTCTGATTGTGACGTCGCAGCGAAACGCCCGTCGTGTCTCGTAATAGAGGACGCGCGGGCACAACAATGGAAGTCAGGGGTCTTTTGTTTTGGTGTGTATCGCCACTAGTCGTTGTAGCGTGGAGCCAGACGTCGGTCCTCTCACTTCAACTAACTGCGCCTTGTCACGCCTGAGCGCACATGACTGGCCGTGATCCTTGTTTACCGATGATTTGACTTCTCTGTTGTTGTAGCGAAATGAAGTCGTTTATTTAGGCGCATTGGCCGGACTGTAAGGCGCGTTCCGATTTCAAAAATTTGGAATGCCAGACAGAGCCTTACCGCGGGGTAACAGACAGTCGTCGTGATTTCGATAGACTAAACGATGACGTGATTATTACGAGTCAGACATGTCATCAGTTATCACTTTACCTAGCTTGTAAAGGTCTCTTGGAACTTTCTCTTAGTACGAAGATGTTTGAGCACTGCATAGTGGATTTGTCTTCAATGTTTTTTTGCTACGATTTCAATATTACCTATACGGTGGCCCAGGTGACGCAACTGCTGTCGGTCAAAAATCTTCATTAGCAATCACGAACACCACCGACGTAAACAACCTCGAGGTAATGCAAGCCAAAGGCCAATTACAGCAACGGCTAATTGTCACGTGCCACCTGCTTCTGGGCATTTTCGTGCGCAAAATTAAAATCACCTAGTAAGATGCTATTTTCACACACAACCAACGGCTTGTTTCCGTCGCTTGTTGGTGCAGGGAAAGCAGTCCGGCGGTGTAAAGCACACCACAGGCAAGGTTTTACAGCAAGCCGGTATTTGACATGCAAGTTAGAGATAAGTATTGTAAGTGACATGTTTTGGTAAAATTCGTTTTAGTTACATCAAGATTAGAGCGTTGCACCTATTGTGTGTTACGTAAAGCGGCTGTCCTATCAGTTTTGTTATCCGTGTAGGATTGTGATATTAAATTCCCACCAAGCAGTCTTTGTTACGACGCTCCATCTATACCGCGCGTTTACCTTTGCATAGCTTGTGTCGTGAGGAATTCCTGGATGCCAACGCGTCATTTGTCGTGATACCCAATCGAAATTGAATCCGTGCCGAACATACCTGTTTTGTTGTCGTGTGGCGGAGGTTAAAGGTAGCACGATTAAGACATGCGAAATCGGATAAGGGCCGATAACAAAAACCTGAATTGAACACGACGTAAGTGGCTGTCACCGGAGTTGTTTGTTTGCACACATTGTCAGTGGCCTTTTTTATGATTTATCTTAAAGCGTTACTCAAGTTATCTAAACGTTTTTGCTACCTGGTACTGGTGTTAAATATGGCACTTATTTTCCTAGGCTTAATGTACAATTTGGCTGACTTGACTACTTTGCGGTTATCCGGCAATAATGCACATAGTCGTGTACAGGTCGACACGTGAGGCGTTAGAGCCTCCACGTGCCCCTTCTCAAAACGCACACGTCGATTTGATGATTGCGAATTCAAGTTGATCGTCGGTCTCTTCTCCTCTTACTGCTTGTTTGGACAATCTTGGTATCGCGACACTCAATCTCATCACGGACCGAATCACGCTTTCCATCGAAACATCATCCCATGCAGTGGATTTCGTTCATCTTGCAGTTACTAGGCCCATCAAGATTGTCAATTTCATTTTCCATTTGCAGTCACGATTTGATTTGATTACAGCTTCGTGCTGGTTTTTAGGCTTGTTCAAAAACTGCTCAAGGTTTTGGCCGAATGGTAGTTGTATAACATTCACTTTTTTGGATTGTTTATGTAGTGTTATGCGTTTAATTTCTCGTGTAGTTAGACCATTACAAACGTTTTTTCAACATCATACAACGCACGTTTTATAAATGTGGTTGATCCCGACTGCTTGTTTTCACCAAGCCCTGGTTTTTGCGACTGGCGTAGTGGATATATTGGCAACCACTAGATATTAGTAGTCGATATCGACCCAAAGAATGGCCTTTGCATTCCCCGACTNCTTAATGTATAATTTGGCTGACTTGACTACTTTGCGGTTATCTGGCAATAATGCATATAGTCGTGTACAGGTCTACACGTGGGGCGTTAGAACCTCCAAGTGCCCCTTCTCAAAACGTAAACGTCGATTTGATGATTGCGAATTCAAGTTGATCGTCGGTCTCTTCTCCTCTTACTGCTTGTTTGGACAATCTTGGTATCGCGACACTCAATCTCGTCACGGACCGAATCACGCTTTCCATCGAAATATCATCCCATGCAGTGGATTTCGTTTATCTTGCAGTTCCTAGGTGCATCAAGATTGTCAATTTCATTTTCCATTTGCAGTCACGATTTGATTTGATTACAGCTTCGTGCTGGTTTTTAGGCTCGTTCAAAAACTGCTCAAGGTTTTGGCCGAATGGTAGTTGTATAACATTCACTTTGGATTGTTTATGTAGTGTTATGCGTTTAATTTCTCGTGTAGTTAAGCCATTACAAACGTTTTTTTAACATACAACGCACGTTTTATAAATGTGGTTGATCCCGACTGCTTGTTTTCGCCAAGCCCTGGTTTTTGCGGCTGGCGTAGTGGATATATTGGCAACCACTAGATATTAGTAGTCGATATCCACCCAAAGAATGGCCTTTGCATTCCCCGACTTGCACAAGTTGTTGCGTTTTCTGTTAAAATTTGGAATGTTTTGAAATGTTCGCAATATTTTAAATTGGTAACTAACGTAGGTCAAGGTAGAAACTCCCATAAGGAACGTTTTTATGTCTGTAGTAAAGCCAAGCACGTTTTTCGTGCAGCAAGGGGACAGGATGTTCCAGCTTTTACACATGGCGACTGTTTTTTGACTGTGCAGTGTCAGTTGCAGCGCCAGTGTAGTGCAGGCAATTAATTATTACGGAACAAAACGCATACGCTGTGACGATGCAACACTTCCTTCGTGAAATAGGAAGCGGTTTTGCGGATGTGATGAGCTCACGCCGCTTGTTCTCCCACTCGCTCTTTTCTTTCCTGCCGTTTTGCGCACACCATTTTAGTTTCATGCTTTATCTTAGCCTCAGTTTGTTTGCGTAAGTTCGTTCCTGCCGTATCGTGCAATCCCGTTTCTCTCAAAGCGAAAACAAAAATAATACAATTTGCGTAGTATTGAATTTGCGTAGCCGCTGGTGAACTTTTGAAGTATTTTTAGTTACTTTCAAAATTGCAAATTAAACTGTTCTTGATTGAGTAAAGCTGCCACATTAATGTGCCGAAACCCCGTGGTAATCACCCCTGTATCCGAATGCTTTTGCCCCTGACCCTGTCATTACAGGTTAAATTGGAAATCGTTGGTTGGTTGGTAGATGTAAGTGGCGCTATATTGGGTACCAATCACCAATCTTCATGTAGTAATAACCGTAACTGTCCATACCACGCGTCCACAGTAAAGCCGATAAAATCACGCCCTCAACAAATTGCACAGGTCGGAACGCATGTCGGGTATGATATGGGGCCAAATGCCCAAGTTCAAAACTAAGCGGTTTCAATTTTGTAACAAATAGTGATTGCCTACACAGCACGATGTAACAAATGCAGTGCAAGCCGGCCAAAATTCAGAGCTTTGCGTCAAGTTACAAAAGGCTGCACAATAATAGTCACGTCGTTTCCTTCGGATTGTGACGTAGTCTATCTGCTTCCTGTGCCATTCTCGTGAAACCGCTAAATAGAGGCCTCGTATTACAGACGCGTTTGGCGGTACGGTATGTCGACACCCGCACCGATCTTGCGTTTTGCCATGATGAAAAACTTAATTGTTTTGCCGCCCGTTTGTTTTGGCGGATTTCGAACAGGGTAGTTAGTGCAAGGCTCCCTCCACGTTTTTGTGTGGGCAATGGCCAGGTCATTGAACTGGACATTCACGTTGCGTGTGTAATTGTCAAGTGCTGTAAAGAAACTGAAATTTGAAGCAGCTTTATTTTAAAAGTTTTGTTTTTACAGATTTGTAATAAATGTGAAAAAGTCATGGAATTTGCCTTCTTAACCACAACAAGTTTGTGCAGTAGACTTCATTGTTTTGCTGACAAGTTATGGCTGAATATGGTTTGAATGCAGATGATTTTGCAGGAGCAGTGTTTAAGCCAAGACATGGTATGGAAATGCTGTTTTCAGCAATCAACCGTGAAGGCCAGACTCCTCAAACTATGTCAGATCAAATGATAAATGGTCATGTGCAAAGGAGTATAAAGCATCATGGCCAAGGTTTAGAAACATTTCACCAACCCGATGACAAGATAGCTAGTGATGTGACAAAGTCAACTGCACTTTCCACACCACTGCCAGGCTATTTCAGACAGGGTGGTTATTCCCAGCCTTCACTTATGTATCCCATGTTTCCTTTGCCTGGCCAGTCTATGTTGCCTACTCCTGGATCTGCCTTGCCCAGTACCATGTTGCCTATTCAACCAGGGACGAATGGTATGTTCAACCTCCGATGCATTGCTTGTGGTGTCATGTGCAAGTCGATGGTGGACTTGCACCAACATATAATGAAGAAACATTTAAATGCTGAGAATTTTGCAGAAAGTAACAAGAGAACTGCCTCTCAGGAGAGTCAAAAATCGTTACCTAAAGAGCCAAGCCATGTCAAAGTTGTCCCACAAGAGATTGGACCAAGTTCAAAATCCAAAGATTATACAATCCCAAAACCCAATTTTGCCTTGTTAACGTCAGGCCAGTCACCCCAAAATGACTCCATTAAAATCGCAACACCATCAAAATGTCAAGATGTCATAGCAGAGAACCAGGAAGAATTTCGAAGGGAAAAAGTTGGCCAACTTCCTAATCACCTCAAGACGATTCCCTATCCACAACTGCAAAACTCTTATGGAATCATTAACCCTTTTGTTGGTTTGCCATATCCGAACATAATGAATGCAAGTAGCATCTATGCCCCAACTTCAGTTTCAACTGTAGTGCCATCTGCTATGAGCCTGGGTGGCATGAATCCCTATCTGGGTTATCCTTTGCCACATGGAGGTGGAATATTACCTAATCAGTTTCCTTACATTCCTGGTTTGTCAATGATGACCAATCGTCTACCTGCAAGCAGCAGCACACCTGGTGCTAAAGATAACAATAAAATGACTTCACTGGATGAAGATTCTGATTTGGTAAGACATCTGCCCGTTAATGCCAATGGATATGTAAAATCAGGTGAAAAGCAATTGTATGCTGACTCCAACTCCCAGCAAAGTCGCCATGCAGAGTTGTTGCGAAGAAGGATGTCTGCCCCCTTGATTGGTTTAAACAAGGACTTTAGGTTTCCTTATCCTTACAATAGGTTGGGAAAATGCAGTGGAACTGCGGGCTTTGACACAGTTGCAGAGCAAGCTGAAACTGTGGACAATCATCAAAGCAGTGGAAGGGAGAGTCACAAGGTAAGGAGAGAGTCAGTGCCTGACAAATCGTCATCAAGCCGCATCAATGCAAAGTCAATTGAACAACATATAAGCAAGCTGATTTCCAACAACGAAAAAGTACTTTTAAACCCTGTTCTGGAAAGAGTGAAACCAAGAAGAGTTTTTCGACGAAACAGCTTGGACCCTGCTTCACTGGCATCATACTCATCAGCATTAACTGGGAAAAACAACAGTGATGGCTTACCACTAAGGTACATGGAAGAAGGAGCAAAATATGCAAATAAGCATTTGGAGCCGATGGGTCCTGGAATGGCTCAATCTCCAGGTTTCCCCCAGGAGCAGATACCTGTACCCCCTGGTATGACTTCTTTGGAATATAACCAGATGATACAACTAACCAGGGCACCCCATTATGGTCAGGTCCATATTCCTCACAGTTCCAACATTGATGACCAGCCAAGTTATGCTCACAACTTGCCTGGCCGCGAACATGGCAGCAGTGATGTATTTTTGGGAAAGCGTTCCCTGTCCACTTCAGTGGCACCAAATCTTCAGAAGAAGGCCAGAAGAACAACATTCTTTGAGTGCAGTGACTGTGGAGTAAGGTATAGAAAGGAGGAGAATTATGTCATCCACAAACAAGTTTACTGCAAGTATCGAAAAGATAGCACTGGTTATTCTGCCACTTCAAACCATGATGGGTTTAGAAACTCAAAACATCCCATTCAAGCAGCTGCCACTGATTCAATCAGGCAAAGTGTAATTCATCGAGCACATGAAGAAGTTGTTGCCAGCGTACCCAATACCATACCAAAAGTTCACAGTACAGGTGAAACTGCTGAAAATTACACAAAGATTGTCCCACCATTTATGCGCAACAACTATTTAACTGATCCTTTGAAGTTCATACACCAAGACCTTTGTCGCACAAAAAGTGCAGATGCTGCATTGCAGTCTGATTCAGCTCAGGAAAAGCCGAAAATTGAACGGAAATTTGTTGAAAACCCCAACTGTGTGAATCAACAGCAACAGCTGATTTCAACGGGAGCTGAAAGCCTATCAGCTCAAAGTTCTGTGAGCACTATTCCCACAAACAAGTTGCCGCCAAACAAACGCCACATGCATTTAATGCGCTGCTCTGACTCTTCCAAAGAAAGACAAAATGAATCAAGTCCTCTTTCCAGTGACCAATTATCCAACAAGACTTTGTCACAACAAGCATCGAATGCCACTTCAGTGCCACACTCGGAAACCAGACCTATCACAAGTTTTGCCAATACATTTGCTAATGTACCAGATGCTGGTACAAGCATACTTGGTTTCAATGAAATGTCTGTGCCAAGAAGCAATTACAAGTTGCTACTACATCAAATTAGCTTAAGAAACATGCAGGATATTGAACTCATGGGTGATACTTCTGGAACACAGAAAGCTTCCTACCATAACAGGCGAGTATCAATGGACCAAACAGCCTCTCAGCGCTATCCACACACAGACAAACATTCGAGACATTTTCGTTCATTTTCTACATCCATCCCTCCAACTCCAAGTAAACTTATAGTCCCGCCACAAAGCAGTCAACCCTTAGAGGAAGCTGTGGTTTCATCAAAATCAAGCTCTTTAAAACAAGATTTTTCCACACATTTTGCAAGTACACACTTTAGGCCATTTGAAAAATTTTCAGAGAGTGACAGCCAGCAAAAAGTTGAAAATGGGAGTGAAAAGAAGATGATCTGTGGTGAAGATTTCAAATTTCGAGCCAAGGAAATGGACAGGAAAGCAGAAAAAAATTCCTCTGTTTTACAGCACAACGGGTATGTAATTCAGCTGTTAGTCTAAGTACATGTTTGCAATAGTTTTTTATATTTCTAGGTTTTTTTAACTTGATTTTGGAGCATAATAAGTATTTAAGCATTTTTGAGTGCTGCAGCTTATTAAATTTTTTGAACAGTGCTGCAGCTTAATAATTTTTTTTTTATTGTCATGTAGATCTAAACATGGCGATGGGCAACAGTGCAGTGAAGACACAGACGTGGTAAGTTAAGGGTGGTTTCTACGAACACGACTAATGCAAGGCGATTTGTGTGTAATCGGAATTATTTATATCACTACGCGTGATACCGCGGATCACGACGTTCATACGTATCACCCCAAAATCGCGTTATGTCTGTTCAGCATTTGTTTCCAGAAAATGGCCATCTCTTGCTTAATGTTCGGTTATGTCATGGTTTTTTTTTTCTTTTTAACTGTGAAATTTATTTTATTACAGACACCACGTGACGGGACAGGTGACTCTTCGCAAGGCTTAAAGGCTGCTGACTCAACTGTCCTCAGACACAATAGATATTTAAACGGGGGCGCCGAAAATGATGAATCGCCCAGTTTGGTAAGCAATGTATTTTTACTTCCTATCGATTTGGGGCATACTTACAAGGTTGTATTGGTCCGATTACGACGCCACGAATCAAACACCGTCTCTTAAAATGTTAGTCGTGTATAAAACGCGGAAACCCATATTTTTTGAAAGTGCTGTTTTTTTGAAAACAATTTTTCGCGACAGGATACCCCAGGTAGCTCTGCGGCCGCGTCGTCACTTTTGCTCTTTCCCCACCTCCAGCCAAGCGTGGCGAGTGCCAGTCACGTGACGTTTTGTTGTGTGCTGAATCCGCAACCGGCCTACGTTGAAAACCAGCAGCAGCAAAACAGCACAGGCGATAAAACGTCCACTGGCCAGCAGATGTCAATGTACAGCGAGTGGGCAGTTTCTGAACCGATTCTTGTTCCCACCGATTTGTCAATCTTGGATCTGCTTAATGGTTGGAGGTAAGAGCGGTTATTGCGAAAACTTTGAGTTTCTGTCAAAAACAAAATGGTTGGAAAAATTAGGTGATGGTGCACTACGTAATTCTTTTGCGTTTGCATTGTTTTTGCGTTTGCGATAAAGAATACTAAGATGTCAAAATCACACATAAACTTGTGAACAAGCTAAATCATATCGTAAGCAAAGCCGACAGCGCAATAAAGTTGTCAAAAAAGTAGAAACAATTTGATGTTGCGCCGTGGTTTTGAACAGAAATTCTCTTAAGCGGCTTTTCTACAATTTGGCGAGCAAGCTGAAGTTATTTGTTTACATCGCTGGCATACTGCCATGGTAAACTAGCAACAAACATATGGAGTTGAGAAAATCTTCGCTGAGTCTTGAACTTCACTGAGTTTATGGATGAATTAATCCCCAAAAAATTCTTGTTTAACGTTTGTAGTACATATTTTTATGATATAGGCCTTCGTTCCCTTCTCGCGTAAATGACCTAAATAACCTGGCAAGAATATGCACAGGTTTTTCGTGCACCATTCTATCAATACCGTTACTTCAAAATACTCATTGGTTACTATAACTACGTCTGTCGTACGTTTATTGGCAAACTTTACTTTTGTGTGTGTTATTTATTCGGTTTTTGAATTTATTAATTCTATTAAATAACGTGAGAAATTAAAAATTGCATTCTGAAAATTTCGTAAAATAATTTATTTTTCGGCCTTTTCCAGGCGGTCTAAGCCATGCTGCGGCGTTGGGAAAAGTATTTTCGTGAATACTGCGCGAACGTCGGATTTGATTTGTACCGACAACAAATCGTACGAAAAGCAGAGGAGCGAACAGAAAGGTTCAGCTGACCAAACCCCGACCGACGAACTTAGCTCCTCGCCGAAGGCGGAATCCAGCGAGCAAGCAGATCGGATCTCTGTGCCTGTATTCTTTCCTTCTCACTTCGCCCGGGCCGCATCCGCGATTTTCGCATCATGTGTTGACAGTCGCGGTCGACAGAACACTTTCTCGATTGCACGCAAAACATCAGACACATCAGCTCCCAGCCAAGATCTTGTTTCGACCTCTTCATCCCAGGCAATCGACTCGCCGCTCCAGGATCATCGCAACGGCAGCGGTGTGGCCAATCACCACCATCCGTCACGCAAGGTCGCGCTCAGCGAATCCGATTCGAGTTCGTCATCGTCACGTCTTGCGCCACAAGTGGCCAAGATTAGGAGGCGAAAAAGTCGGAAGGAAAGATCAGCTGCATCTCCAAGGTTAGCTATTCCAACATATCGTATTTCAATGGGCCACCATAGAGTGTGTGCTTTTATCTTGATCATGTTAGAATCTATTTACGCTAGTTTCCTAAGGCATTTAAAAGACGCCCAATAAAGGATTTTTTAACTTTTTGACAGGGCTATAGTAGCCAGGTTCTAAGCAAGTTTGTTTCCTTGCAGCTTGGCAAATTAAAAATGTTAATATTATCGTCGTTTTAGGCCTATTTGAATGCGCCATTGGAAAAGTAGCCTCATGTTGTTTTATATTTCAGGGAACAGCGTCGTTTCATGCACAACCGAACCCCACCATCACCTTGCCATCAAGTAGGTTTT
>QXVZ01010118.1:0-13762 GCA_008931825.1 Phallusia fumigata | reverse complement strand
AGATTGACCTCCTGACCACAACAAGATCTTTGCTAGTAGCTTTCTTTATTCTACCATTCGCAATCCTATCATCAAGAATGGGTTACAAAAAGACGTTTGTATTTCAATACGGCCTCTTTACTACTGGAGTTTTTCTTTCGGCCATTGGAGCGCTCTTTAGACAAGGCTATGCTCTTACCCTAATAGGCCAAATTAGCACAGGTCTGACTTCAACTCTACTCTCGGCTCAAGCTCTTGAAACAGCGGCGATCTGGTTTCCAGCCAATGAAGTTTCAATTGCTATAGCCCTGGTAACCATGATGAGAGCTTTGGGTCGCGCCATTGGATCTATTTCAACAACGATACTTGTGAATGCTGATATGAAAACTCAAGATATTAAACTACGCCTTGCGTGTTTTTACGGTGCCATGACGGTGCTAATGGTTGCTATGTTGATCAGTACGATTGTTTGTGTGGACGACGCCCCAGACCTTCCACCGAGCCACGCACAAGCCGCTGTGGTCAAGACAAAACCCAAAATCGGAAAGGAAAAGCCAATGGATACAATTAAACAGTCCCTTCGTCTTTATTGGGATCTACTGAAGGATCCGCAGTTCCTAATAACGGCTTTATGTATCAGTTCAGCACTTGCTGTGATCAGGTTTTACACAACACTTTTGTCTTCGATCCTTCATGGAACGTTCGGAAAGGACATAAGTCTTAATATGAAAGCAGGTTACGGTTTGATGGGAATGAGCGTCGGAACCACAATTGGCAGTTTCATCGTGGGACCAATTCTAAGTGAATACAAAAACTACAAGGCAATGGCTTTGTTAGGAATCGGAGGTGGCTGTCTTTCATGTCTGCCCTCGATTATAGGCAGCCTGTTCAAGTCTCTAATTGCTGTTGAGGTAGGAGTTGTCTTACAAGGATTGTTCTGTGGTTTTGCAACACCGGCGTTGTATGAACTATTGCGTGAAGTCACATACCCCAAATCAGCTCTACAAGTAACTGCATTTGCAGTGGGTGTAACTGCCCTTAGCATATTTGTGTGGAGTAGTTTGGGACGAATCTTGTTGATAAACACAAGTGTTGTTTACGCGGCCACAGTTCCGGCTGCCATTTTATTTCTGTCCGGAATGTTGTTGGCTTGTAAAAGTATGACACTTCACCGACAGAAAGCAGAAGAAAGTGGTGAACGTCAAGAACTTTTAAAATCCGACTCCGAAGAATAAAGAAAACTAACACATGAAAACTCAGATCTATCATTACAAATATACTGCATTCTTAAGGTAAAAGAAATCTAGAAAATTTATTGAATGCAGATTTTGATTTGGTGGAAGCAACACATTCAATTATCCATTGATCCCAAGCTATTTCGAATTTTATGCCTGACATGAGTTTTTCGCCCAATACGTTTTGACTCATGGGTTTGCCTTCGTATTTCAGTAAAGTTAAGAAGGTGTCTGATGACGTAACTGGACACACTCTAACCGTTACATAATAGTTCGTTTCTTCGTCGCAACTCACCTCACCTTCCCCAATTAAAAATCACCTTTGTCAGACAATTCACTGCGTGACCGGTACACCTGATTCAAGTTCGCGGCCAGCAAGTGTATACTTAAACGCTATTACGATCCGTGATGCTTACAAACATGAATCGCTCAAGCTTTTAACGTGGACCACAAAACGTTTTAAATTGAACCAAAAAACGTATGCGAGCATGCGTTCGACATGTAGCGCAATAAAAAACTCATACTGTACAAACTACTGGTCGAATTTTTTGTAAATGCTGTACGCGAAAATTACTTTTTTCTGTTGCGGCCCTTGCGCCTTTTTTGGTTGTGCTGAAGTGCAGGGTGCCGACGTGACGTACAGGGTGCGTGTGGACAGATGCGAGTGAGTTCTTCAAGATGCTGCCCTCCAAGTTGGTTAAATATTCAATTACTATGTGGTGTTATAAAGTGCCAATAATCCTGACTGCTGTGGTTGCGACATGTGTGACTTTTAGTTAAAATTCGAAAGCACCGTCAATGGCATCATCTATTCAATTTTATTCTCAAGGCCTTTGGAGAATAGCAATTTGCAAATGACAACACATCAAACATACAACTAAAAAGGTGAAGTGGGGCGAATATTTTTGGGACCTTGGGCGACATCAGCTAAATAAAATATGTGTAAAACAGACATAAAAATATAAAACAAACAAGTTTTGATTCCGTGCTGTCATGGTGTGTTAAGAGGGATTCACACCAGACGCGGTTGGCGGCTGCGGTTGTGCGCAGATTTTCCGCTCGACGCTTGAAGCGGCAGGGGGCNGCCGACGTGACGTACAGGGTGCGTGTGGACAGGTGCCAGTGAGTTCTTCAAGATGCTGCCCTCCAAGTTGTTTAAATATTCAATTACTATGTGGTGTTATAAAGTGCCATTAATTCTGACTGCTGTGGTTGCGACATGTGTGACTTTTAGTTAAAATTAGAAAGCACCGTCAATGGCATCATCTATTCAGTTTTATTCTCAAGGCCTTTGGAGAAGAGCAATTTGCAAATGACAACACATCAAACATACAACTAAAAAGTTGAACTGGGGCGAATATTTTTGGGACCTTGGGCGACATCAGCTAAATAAAATGTGTGTGAAACAGACAAAGTTTTGATTCCGTGCTGTCATGGTGTGTTAAGAGGGATTTACACCAGACGCGGTTGGCGGTGGCGTCCGCGGTTGTGCGCAGATTTTTCCGCACGACGCTTGAAGCGGCAGGGGGCTTCACACCAGTAGTGCCGTTGCGGGAACTCGGCGGCAAACCATTTTATTGGCAAGAAAACTAAGTCAATGTGTTGGACAATTTGAGTGTCTCTGTGTCGATAAATCTTTGATAGGGAATTTAAGTTAGTTCTACTTTGAGACAAAGCAAATTGTTCTTAAAACGATCAGAAATTACTCATAACAAGCCACCATTGGTAGTCAGTGTTTCATGAAATTGATTTAAATTTTTCTACCTTAGAATCATAAAACAATTTGTAAACAAACATTTTAAAACTGCCAAAAATTAATTGTAACACGACAATTTTCACAATTACTATTATTACTTACCATTCTTTCTCAAATTTCTATTGAACCTTTATGAAACTATACGTCTACTAACAAAACTACTTCAGACTACCAGAAATTAATCACAGCAAGCCAAATTGCCTACACAAACAAGTTCTGCATCCAGCAGAGCACTCAGCAAACACTGCTGACGGAAAAGTTAAATCCGAGAAAATCACGCCGTCGCCGCATTAAGCCGGTTGGTGGGAATGCATCGCCACTTGCGGCGTGATCAAAAACCGCACCGCTACCGTTAACCGCGTATGGTGTGAATCCCCCCATAATTCCACGAAACGTTAGACGTCTCCTAGCTACGGGTGACTGTCGCGTTCGCCGTTACGATCGCAAACACTTTTGTGTGAAATAACCTCGTGTCTTTTTCGACGGATACCCAGATGCAGCCGGTTGAAGATTTATTTTGCACACAAATGAACCACACGTCCGCACATCACCACATCCAGAATAGACCGATTCCCCGAAAAACTATGTCAGTGACCACAGCACAGCCCACAACAGGCCGTCAAACTTTCAAACTGTCGCAAAGATCGCGCATTGGGTCACGTTTGTGTCGAGCAACGTTGGAACGCACACACATTGTATACAAGGCACACATACTGCACACAAATTTGTGACAGTGACAAATGCGTTTCCGGACTTCTGACACGAATTTACCAGAACTCCGAACAAAAACTGCGATATTTTGAGCTAGGACTTGCATCAGAACCCCTGGAAAATTAGAAAACTAAAAAACGAAACCATTCAAAGTGACTAGATGGAGGCATACCCATGGGTGAAAAGACAAGACATAGTTTGTCTAAAGCTAACAACGGTTACGTAAGTTTATTCAGTATTTTACACATGGTATTTTTAGATTGAAGTATTGCTATAGTTTAACTGACTCCAATATGCACGAAAAAAGGAGTTCGCTTGTCAAAAAAGAAGGGGAGAATGGCTCTGTGATAAGTTTACCTGATGTCGATGAAGACAGTGGACATTCAATTCGATTTTACGGAATCCGCTGGTTCGTCCTCGCCAATTATGCAATACTGGCGTTCGTTGTTTGCATGAATTCAACCAGCCACGGCCCAATAAACAACGTGCTTGTGGATTACTTTCAAGTTGGAGCTTGGAAGATCGACCTACTGACCACAATAAGATCTTTGCTAGTGGGTTTTTTCACTCTACCATTTGCGATCATATCGTCAAGAATCGGTTACAAAAAGACGCTGGTGTTTCAATACGGCCTCTTTGCCACTGGGGTTTTTCTTACGGCTATTGCGGCGATTTTTAGACAAGGCTACGCGCTTACCCTATGCGGTCAGATTATCGCTGGTCTTACTTCAACTCTACTCTCGGCTCAGGCACTCGAAACAGCGGCGATCTGGTTTCCAGCCAATGAAGTTTCAANTAGATTGAAGTATTGCTATAGTTTAACTGACTCCAATATGCACGAAAAAAGGAGTTCGCTTGTCAAAAAAGAAGGGGAGAATGGCTCTGTGATAAGTTTACCTGATGTCGATGAAGACAGTGGACATTCAATTCGATTTTACGGAATCCGCTGGTTCGTCCTCGCCAATTATGCAATACTGGCGTTCGTTGTTTGCATGAATTCAACCAGCCACGGCCCAATAAACAACGTGCTTGTGGATTACTTTCAAGTTGGAGCTTGGAAGATCGACCTACTGACCACAATAAGATCTTTGCTAGTGGGTTTTTTCACTCTACCATTTGCGATCATATCGTCAAGAATCGGTTACAAAAAGACGCTTGTGTTTCAATACGGCCTCTTTGCCACTGGGGTTTTTCTTACAGCTTTTGCAGCGACCTTTAGACAAGGCTACGCGCTTACCCTATGCGGTCAAATTATCGCTGGTCTTACTTCAACTCTACTATCGGCCCAAACCCTCGAAACAGCGGCGATCTGGTTTCCAGCAAATGAAGTTTCAATCGCAATAGCCCTGATAACCATGATGAGAGCTTTGGGTCGCGCCGTCGGATCTATTTCAACAACGATACTTGTAAATGCTGACATGAAGACTCAGGATATCAAACTACGCCTTGCGTGTTTTTACGGTGCCATGGCGGCGCTGATGGTTGTTATGTTGATCAGTGTAATTGTTTATGTGGACGATGCCCCACCCCTTCCACCGAGCCACGCACAAGCCGCTGTAGTGAAGACAAAATCCGAAAACAGAAGGGAAAAATCAATAGATACATTTAAACAGTCCTTGCGCCTTTACTGGGGCCTATTGAAGGATTTTCAGTTTTTAACAACCGCACTGGGCATTGGTACAACTCTGGCTGTGATCAGGTTTTACACAACACTTTTGTCTTCGATTCTTCATGGAACGTTTGGAAAGGACATAAGTCTTAATATGGAAGCAGGTTACGGTTTGATGGGAATGAGCGTCGGAACCACAATTGGCAGTTTCATCGTCGGACCAGTTCTCAGGAAATTTAAAAACTACAAGGCAATGGCTTTGTTAGGAATCGGAGGTGGCTGTCTTTCATGTCTGCCCTCGATCATAGGCAGCCTGTTCAAGTCTCTAATTGCTGTGGAGGTAGGAGTCGTCTTACAAGGATTGTTCTGTGGTTTTGCAACCCCGGCGTTGTATGAATTATTGCGTGAAGTCACATACCCCAAATCAGCTCTACAAGTAACTGCATTTGCGGCGGCTGTAACTGCCCTTAGCATATTTGTGTGGAGTAGTTTGGGACGAATTTTGTTGATAAATACAACTGTTGTTTACGCAGCGGCCGTTCCGGCCGTTGTTCTATTTCTGTCAGGGATGTTTCTAGCTTGTAAAAGTATGACGCTTCACCGACAAAATGCAGAAGAAAGTGGTGAACGTCAAGAACTTTTGCGGTCCGGCACCAGGGAGCAGAGAAAATAAACGTAAAAATATGAACCTCAAGCATTTAACGGCTATCACAAAGTGTAAGGAATTTTTCATGTCTATAAACAAACGTTGTCTTTTTCAGATTTGATAGCTTTTCAGTTTGTCGTTTTCCGATTCCTTTAATTTTTTGTTGCTGTCCATTTTTACCTGCCACTTGTTTCAATACATATTGCGAGGACACCTGTTTAGCATCTTGCTTCTTGATTGTTAGTTTAAGTGGTGTGGAGCAATTTACTCCATGGCATAGCATAAGGTGCATTTTAGGCTGTTTAGTAATACTTACTTCCATGGCACATGTTAGCCAATAAGGCCGATTCAAATTTACCCATCATTATCACCACTGGCTTCAGAAAAAAAACTTCATGACCCTAAGACTTGGCACCCAATGCTATGTCAGTGTATATTACTTGTGCAAAACAGGAAGTTTGATGATCTCGGTACAGTAGGGGCATTCCCCAAAGAGAATGTTGAAGCTTTGTTTTGTCCCTGGGATAGTTTGCATCCACTCAAGTAGACATTGGTGGTGGAAGGCTTGGCCACAACGACGTTCATTGCATACCTGGGAAGCACAGTGCTTTTGAATTGCATATTAGTGAAAATACTTGGTTATTCAGGAATTTGGTTCGAATCCAGAATATAGATTACCTTACCAGAATTAATTGTGGCACAATTATACACAGTATTGCAAGCAACCAAATAACAATAATGGACTGTGTAAACGATTTTCACGAAGATTCGGTTTCGCCCGAATAATGTGTTTAGATTCGGCCAAAACCGAACGTTTACATGCACAAACGTTCTGGAACATCAACAATAGTATTCGGGCCTTACCGATAATTGTCATTACCTAAAACGATGTTTGTATTCAGGCGCAAAAGTGTCTTTTCCGCCCAATTACATACCATACGACCTTTCGAACTGCGCTATAACTAACAAGCTCAACGACAACAAAATGTAACAAAGGATTTAGAATTGCTAAGTTACGTAACAACAGACAAGGTATTTTTGTGATTCTTAACGCCACATAAATTTTATAAAACGTGGATTTTACGTTCAGATGGTAGATGTTTTGTTGTCACAGTTGAGCAGTGGTTTTATCTATCGCGTTAAGTGAAACATATTAAAGTATACTCGTCGTTGCCCACTCTCGGCAAAAGGTCGGTAATTCATTTGGAGGCTGGCAACAACGCCGAGGCAACTCTAACACCCAGAGAACTAATGTAATAAAGCAACACAACTTTCCTATTGGAGCACCACTGTTTGCCTGGCAGCAACACTCCTTTGATTATGTCAAAAGCATGGCCTATGGGTTCGCGTGACGTCACAAATGATTCGGTTGATTCGGTTTCGGTCCGAACCTAAAGAGTCGCCTTAACAAGGTTCGGACCGAAACCGAATATTCGGCAGTTTTTGCCGAATAAATTCGGCCGATTTAACGGAATCTTTTTTGACGTCACGTACAATCACACGAGTTTTGCTGCCAGGCAAACAGTGGTGTTACAACAGGATACTCGTGTTGCATAATTATCTCCTGTGGGTTTTAGGGTTGCCTCGATCGTTGCTAGTCCCAAAATAAATTACCGATATTTGCTGGGAGCGGACAAAACGATAATGCTTTCATTTTATTAAATACTAGTTGATGCGACAAACAAAACAATAGCTTGGACACGTTTTGGGTCTTAAAGACAAACATCGTTTAAGGTAACGACAATTATCAATAACGTCCGGGCACTATTGTTGGTGTTCGAGAACTGTATTTTTGTGTGCATGAAAGTTGGGTTTCGGCCGAATCGAAACAAATTATTCGGCCTAAACCGAATCTTGGTGAAAAATCGCTGATTCTGCCGCACACATTCAGCAAACCGAAGCTTAGGTACATCACTTAGTGTGAAGTACCTCGTGCCTTTCATTAGATCTTATGCAACCATCAACACATGCTATTGACCCACTGGCCCCTGTCTAAAATGGCCAATTTTTTAACAATGTTTAAACTAAACGAAAATCAGTCTGTTTTAAAAAAATAGCATTGTGGTGTATTGATTGCTGTGATAAACCCTTTGGCCTAGCAGTTAACCTGTTAGCCCCAGAAAATTTGTCAATGCTGCCATAGTGGTATGTCATTGTTTTTCTATATTGCTATAATCACCAACTCTTTCATTAAATTAAACAGATTTTTAAAATTGGTTAAAAACGTTTGCTACAATTTTAATCTAGATAAATGCATGTATACAACTTTGTAAACACGAAGGAGACCCATGCGTTTCTGCCTGCAGAATCAATTATGCTATAAAAAGGGCCATGACTGCCTTAGACACAGTTGCATGGCAACCACTAGTGCTTTGAAGCCACCAAGCACAACTCAAACAAGTAGATCATGACCAATTGATACAACTTCACTTGCACATGGGTTTTTTTGTGGCATATGTATGCATAAAAACATTTTACTTTTTTGGAGCCAGTGGGGTAACCACTGTGACTAAAAGGACAAATGAAATAAATTACAAATGAAACAGAGTGAAATTAAAAAATATCTGCCCCTTTAAGGTAGGCATCCCATAATCACCTGGTCAGGAATGTCTGTTCCCAGCCTGTAGGCATAGCAAATTCCGCACTGCAGTGACACACTTTGTGAACCATCATGAGGTTTATGTGGAAAATCAATTTCAAGCAGGTTCTTTAAATTCTAAAATATTTTACATTTAGAAAATATGATTTTTGCAAGTGTCTATGTCCTAAATGGCTAGACCAACTATTGGGCATTTTGTACCTGAAATATTGAAATAGTTGGATTCCAGTCCTCAAACTTTGCCTGAAACTTATCCTTGTAGGGGGATATTGCCCAATCTGCCCCAAGAAACTGACATTCAGGCAAAACCTCTGGGTGTAATGGGTCAATTTTTAGATGAATAGAACAACTAGTTCCTGAAAACAATAAACATTTGTTGCACAGATTGTCCGCAAATTTGCCAGATGCTCAAGTAACTTGTGCAACAGCTTGAAATTTTCAGATTAAGCCTATTTTTGGTGTTATGAGTCAGGCTCCAAAAAAAATTCAACATACACAAAAATTTAAGCAAACCAACAAAAAACATGCAACCACAAAGTTGCAAGTAGCTTAAATACAGATCCTCTACTAAGTTACAATTTAGGAACTGAAAATAAAACAAACATTCACATATGAATGATGTAATTTTAAACATACACAGTTAGTTGCTAACCTTACCAATGGCAACTCGAAAAACATTTGCAGAATAACTGGGACATTCTGGTTCAAGAATCCAAGTTTTAAATTTTAATTCTTCCACCTCATCCCAAAACCTCTCATATAGTAGCAAGGTTGTTTTAAACTGACTATACACTGTTGACAATGTACTTCCAGAGGCCCAAAGGGGAACAAAGGGAAATGGCAGGGTTGTTGACACCTTGGGACTTTCTTCAGGATAATTTGCATCAAAATTTAAAGATAAAATATGCTCCCTTTCATTTGAATCAGTTACTTTCAATTGTATTTGTGTAAAATCATCAGTAATATCATTTAACACCTCCCATCCCAATTCCTGGACAAAACATGTAGTTTATTGGCCAAGACAAAAATAAGCTATTTAAAAAATGTTGTCAAGGCTTTTTTACAAACACACTTTCAATTCAAACCTCAATGTGTTGTATAATTACTCCACAGGAACTAGTATTAGGTGACTTCTCCGTTGCTGGTATGTATGATTGTGATGCAAGAAGTTTTAATTCAGAAACAAAATATTCAACGTTTTTACATTGTACAAGTCTTTGTTGCAATAAGGGCAAGTGTTTCTTGAGGAGATCTCGAAGCTTCCAATCACAACTGAGCCTGCGACAACATACACCAATATATCCAAATATTAAGTACATCAAGAGTTTATATGATACATCTTAATGTGTGTTATTATACTAAATGTTTGTTTAAAATTTATCACAAGCTACAGAAGGGACCACACAACATACAGAAGTTTGTGATAAGAACTATTACCACCACAATACCAAAGGTTTTTCATACCTTGCAAAAGCAACCAGAAACCATGTTCACTCGCATTTTAAACCTTAATTTGCTAGGGTCAAAAGCAATCAATAACCCATGTTAATGTACGTAAATTGGATATCCAGTCCAGTTACTCATAGCATTACTTGAATTCAATGATTATTAATTAAATCCATAGTAGTAGACTGATTTAAGTCAGGCCCGTCATTATGTACCATGTATTGCAGGGTGATAATGTGCCAGCCACACACTTAACTTACTTTGCTTGTTGTAATGAACTAGTTGGTTTGACTATGTGCAAACGAAACTGCTTTCCATTGACAGAAATAAATCCATCAAACGTTGTGCAGGTTCGATCCAATGGCAACAACTCCTCCATTTCTGCTACACGCTACCACGATCGATTATGTTTTTGACGATTAGTTATCGTAAAATACAACAACAAACAGAAAACATCGCGCGCAGTTCTTCGTTACCACGTGACGTAAACCAAAAATAAATCTTTTTTTCCGCGCGGGAACTCATTTCTTTTTCACTAGATGTCGCCTGTGTCACTTACAAACTTACTTCATGACATTTGTCAGGGATGGCAGTTAATGTCATTCAAGTTTGGCATTTTAAAGACGCGATTTATTTCCAGGTTCCGAAGAAATGAGTTCAACACTTTTTTCATTGTGATGCAAATACTTCGCCAAATCCCACCGTCCCTGACTGCTTCTATTGCAAAACATTTATCAAGGCGAGTTGTTCAGAACTTACTGCAATAATCCTTCCCACGAAGAGCCTAATCCGTTGACTGGTTGAAAATGATTATTATACTAGTAGTTTCGATAAACTTAACTTTTCGCCGTTCTTCTTTTGATTTCATTTCACAATAAACTCGTTTATTCACAAAAGTGCACTCACTTGACACAATCGCAAAAGCGAATTTATATGGTACAAACAAACCAAATAAAGGAAACACTGCGCATATATTATTCAACTCGCGGTCAGTAGCCAAAATAAAACAAGAAAACAATCTACTCTCGATCAGGCGGCAAATTTTATACATTATATTTGTATATGACAGTGCTACACTTAAAAAAACAAAACAATTAAATAGCGTTGGTGAGATTCAAAGTGGATGTTTTGGGGGGTTGTCAATATCGCAAAAAATTGAGGGCAGTAGACTGACGCACTGAAATGAGTGGCTTTACAATATAGGGCAAGCTGTATTTTTGGTCGTTGCATACTGTTTTATAAATAAAACGCAGTTTTTTTAACGAAGGGCCCAGGTACGACCCTGAAGGGGGGCAAACCGTTTACTTATAGCAACCAGTACAATTTTATGTGGAAAAAAATATTTAAATCGCCGTTGTTTGGGGACTTCACTTCAATTTGAGGTTGTAAACTTGCCGACCCCTCATGCCCGAAAAAGAATTTTTTAATTCCTATGACTGCACCTGAAGGAGTTGGGCAGAATATGTATCGACTACGATGATATAAGATTTCGTGAATGGTTTGCAAATGAATTAAAGATGGCTCAAACCGTCCAAAGTTAGCTTACGGATGACAACGGGCCGATGCCGGACAGGAAAATCGTTGGTATCGATCGTAACTGCTTTTAGGTGACGACATCGTGCGTTTTGCCGTAGATCCATTAGGTAAACCTGGAACACCCAGTGATAAGCGATACCGTCACCCAAAATAACCATCTAACAGTTTTCACAAACAATGAAAGTTTGGGCAAAGTTTTCGGGCCTTTAAAACCTGGATAGGTATGCCAACGTAATTAACAAATTCAATTTGATAAAGTCATAGTGGTTCGCATAATTTTGTGGTATTGCGGTCCTTCGGGTGCATTTGCTGTATAAATTAAGGAGCTGGGGAGCATCAGGGGAACAGCCGGCAACAAAATTTACGCTCCAGGCTGTGATAGCACTTGACACGGTCAAAACGTATGGCGAACTAAGGCACGGTGGGAGTTGGGTTCGCCTGAATCGACCCAAGTTCGAAAAGTGAAACTCGTCAACGACCAAGCATTAAAGTGAACGTCAAACTTACGAGCAACAGGTACGCTTGAAGAAATTCCACGCAATATGTGCTATGCATTTTGCCCCAACACCAGCGCTACAAACAGTCAAATACCGACCGAGCAAGCCAGGTTTGCATTTGGTATACCATGGGATTAATGGAAGACATCACATATTGCGCTCAGCAATTGAGAATTAAATGATTAAAAAAGCATACACTGTGAAATACAACTACCCACGGATGAACATTATTTTGCGAGGTTATTCAAAGTCAATGTGGGTGTTCATAATTACATGGAGATGCGATTCACGAACGTGGTTTTGTGGATATAAAAAAAGCATGAATATTGGGGTTTGAAAAAAGATATCCGTAATTTTCAAGCGTAGTAACAAGAAAAACACCATGTACAATGAGTTGAAGTTTGGGAAAATTGTTAACGCACCAAGGCCTGACAAACCTATTCACAGTTCCGACAATGTGTAGCATTTCTTTGTCACACCACTAAACACTTTTTAACCCCCCTTGTACAACTGTTGTAAGACAAGAAAAACTGATAAATTTAAAATTACAATAAAATGTAATTATAATCATTTAGGTGTCATTTATGTCTGATGGTATACAGATTTGAAAAAACAGTTTTATTAATTTTGTACTAAAGGCCTCTTTGGAAACACCAACTCCCATCAATATGTTGCAAGGATGGTGTGCTGGAAATGGAGATGATGTAAACAGCTTCACTTTGGTTTGTCAGGTGAAGGGGATGTGGCACGAGGCTAAACAAAGATAGTAAAAAAGGGATATTAAGAAGCTAAGTGAATGTTATAAATGTAACCATTTTTTGGAACAAAGGCAGCTCAAACTCAGACATTAAACCACTTGAAAAGCCTGTAAAATTGTAGAGCAGTTGCATCCATAGAGAACAATAAAAAATTGGATTTATTTTCATGTCAGGTTTAAGTTGACCAGTAGCATGCTTTGGTCATTGTGCAGCCAGTGGGATTACAAACTTTAATGACATTTTCCAATGTTTTTTCAATAGTGTAGTATGAATTCATTTACCAGACCAACATTTAGTCCTTTGACAGATCAAGCTTACATGCTACTGTACTGTAAAAAACCTACTGTAAATGAGAGCAGAGTTTTGGTCAAAATAGCAAGGCATGCTTGCCATTTAAAAATTTGGTTTATATGCGAGTACAAAAGCTAAAAACTGCCCCAGCAAGCTGTAATGACATATATGCTGCATGATCCATATTTCAGCATATCAGTGTCAATTTTTTAGTATATCAGCGCCAATTTAGAAAAACGCCACTCACATTAGGTCTTTTCCAAAGTTGCAGGTAACCATCTTGGCATGTTGTTATAATACAGTCCTCCATAAAGTTGATGCCAGTGATTCGACTTTGGGCAATTTTTTTACACACAAGGGGTTCTAAAAGAGTAGTTTCCTCCAGCTTTGGGCATAGTGTTGTCCCAAGTGTCTTGATAGGCTAAAAAAATATAGTATCATTTCATGCCCTGATTTGTAAGTTGCAACGGGGAAAGTAGGAACATTCCGTGTAAACTGTGCACAGCTGCCTATATTTCTTTTCTCCAAACATTTGGTTTAAAAAACATAAACCTGTCAGGCAGTGCTAATGTTGGGCAACAGTTCACCTGCTTTGGCTCAATAGGGTTCAACATATTGATTCGCAAAATAAGCCTTACCACCACATCAAGGTGAAAAAAAAACATTCACCAACACAATAAAAGCATACTTTCTACAGTG
>QXVZ01010116.1:16458-81532 GCA_008931825.1 Phallusia fumigata | reverse complement strand
CCTTTCAGGAAGGGGACCCATAATAAATAGCAAACCACAATAACCCAATCTACAGTGCATTCAATTTTTAACCTACATGGTTGGGTATCAACAGGGACAATAAAAAACTAGTGGAAAAATCACAACGAACCTCAATTTTTAACAAGAATCACAAAAATTTATCCATTTAAACATTGTGGAAAAATGAGACTCTGATGAGCCTTGCAGCACAGGAAAGAAATAAAAAAGGCCGAACTGCTGAATTTCAAAGTGATGTTTGTGGCATCTTAAAAAAACTCCCACCTTTTCGGCAAGTTGTTGAACAGACTCTTTTGTTGGCAGTGTTTTTAAGATAATTGCAACATCAGCGACATTGTTACCAACCATCATAGTTCCTTTTTTAAATGACCCAACCTGCACGCAAAATTAAACACATTTCAAACAACTTGACTGATTATACAGGCTGTATAACAAATAAACCAACACAATTTTTGTTTTACAAACCTGTCTGTATTCGTCAATTTGTGATTGAAAATCCGAAGGAGGTGCGACAACCAATGAATCCAAAGCATTTGTAACTTTTGTCACCATGCTCAGTATCATAGTTTGGTTTTGTGGTGATGCTGTAAGTTCCTGGCTTCGTTTTACAAGTGCCTGAAAATGTCCACCTTAAGTAATTTTGAACTTATGATGTTGCATAGACCAAACACAACCACAGCCTAATGGTTAGATTTGTTGTTGCTGTTAATTCCTGCCAGTCCTGATGTAAAATGTCCAATGCATCATATACAGATCATTTTCCATTTGTATTTTAGGCAAATATTCTTTTAACTAGAAGGGTGGCTTTCACCATATTGCCATTCCATTATACTATCACCTTATTTAAAAATGCATGTATATTTACCATGTCATTTCACATCGGGTCCCATAGTTACTTAAGCTTTTTATAACATAATTTTTTCTGCAGGCAAAAACGCATGGGTTCACTATAACGTATGTACAGAACAGAAGCAGATATTTTTTTCTTTCATTTTATGTAAACAGAAAATGAATCACAGAATTATTAATATAAGTAACTATGACCCAACTTACAAACTTTAAAAGGCTAGTTAAGTGCCAGGGTTATAGGGTAAACACGGCAACAAATTCACCATGATGACATGTTATACAAACTGTCTATACTTCATCTAATTCAGATATTTTTTTATTAATTTGACCCATTTAAGGGGGCTAGTGTGATATCTGCTTAAGCTCTAGCATGAAACACTTCAATTACTGCACCACAATGATATGTTATACAAACTGTTCAAAATTTCATCCAATTTGGAGAATGTATAACAACTTGACCCATTTTAGGGGGCTAGNCCAATTCGAACATTGTTTAACATCCAATTCGAACATTGTTTAACTAAATTCGAACATTGTTTAACTATTTGCCTCGAACATTGTTTAACTATTTGCCCCATTTAGGGGGCTAGTGGGGTAACTGCTAGGGCCATAGGGTAAAACACATCAATTATTGCACCATAAGGGGGGGGGGGGGAAACTGTCTAAATTTCATCCAATTCAGACACTGTTTAACTATTTGCCCCATTTTAGGGGGCTAGCGAGGTAACCACTGGGGCTATGGGGTTAAACCAAACTCATGACACACCGCCTTGACCATATCTACCAGCTGTGAAAGTTTCATCCAAATCCATCAAACATTTCATGACAAAAGTGCATGGACAAGCTGCAGGGGACAAAAAAGAAAAAAAAAAAAAGAAAAAAAAAAAGAAAAAAAAAGAAAGAAAAAAGAAAAAAACAACAAAAAAACAACAAACAGAGTGAAAACAATATGTGTCCCCTTTAGAAAGGGGACCCATAATAAATCAGAGTCACTACATCATTTTACATTGGGTCCCACAGTTAGCAAGTCTGGTTATGATACAATTGTTTCTGCTGGCATAAACGCCCAGCAAAGTTGTAGATGATGCGTTTTGACAGACACATGATTATGGGGTAACAGTGTTTAGGAGCTTATGATATAACAGCGTGGGAAAAAGAGTTAAGCAAATCAAAAAAACAAATCACAGTGACCAAAACTATAGTAGATTAAAATTTTATCCAATTCAGACAATGTTGAAAAAACTCAACCGCTTAAGAGGGCTGCATGTCAACCACTACAGTTTTAGGTGACCTAGCTAGTGGCAGCTTCCACAACTACAACCTACCATCTGATATTTTTTCATTTTCCAGCAAGTAGTTGTACCTATTTGAAATAACTTAACTTGTACCACTACTTGTATAGAAACTTATCATTAGGGTCTTTGGGCGTGGTTTAAAACCTTGATTACTGAAGACAGAAACCAACAGGGATTTGGAAATCACCCAGCTAGTAGCACACCCCACAGCTCAAACTGCCATATGTCAAAGTTTCATTTAACTTTAGCAAGTAGTTCATAATTGATTAAAACAATTTCACCTGCACCAATACATGCACAAAAACTTTTTGCTTGTTGTGCAATGAAAATCAAGAAGTGTTCTAGGATAAAACACTTCTTAATTTTCAGCAAATTTATACACCACATTGATATGTTACATAAACTTTCTAAATTTCAGATAACTTAGAGATTAATTAGTAATCTGACTCATTTTACGGAGCTAGCGGGGGTAACCACCATGACTATATTTACCAGTTGGGAAAGTTTTTATCCAACTCCGCCTAACATATGGGGCATGGACAAGCCATAAGGGGGAGAAAAATGAAAACAAAACAAACAAAGTGAAAACAACATGTGTTCCCTTCAGAAAGGGAGTCCATAACAAGTAGTAAATTTTCGAATTCCTTACGATCTTCTGAACAGGAATCGATAAGAAGTTGAGTTACAAGAAGATGGCCGTTATCCACAGCGAGATGAAGAGGAGTATTTCCATCATTGTCCCGCTCATCCAGGATGTCAACAAAAAGAACTTCACGACGTTTCGAGCAGGTTTTCAAAATCAATTTTACTATCTAAGACAATAACAAAACCACACGAGGTTTAAAGTTACTTTACAAATGTCCCTAAGCACAAGCTTGAAAGCCAAAGCATCATTTGTTTATTGCCACTTGCCGCATTTACCACCGGAATGTTTCAAATAACATCTAACCTCAGATTTTCCCTCAGCTGCAGCAAGATGCAGGGGTGTCCTGTTGTTAACATCCTTACATCGAATATCAGCTTTCTTCTCAATGAGTAGTCTGGCAACATCCATGTGGCCATTTTCAGCTGCCATGTGTAATGGCATCTGATGCCGTTTGTTAGGTGCCTACCAACAAGATGTTTTTTTACTTTTGTTTAGTTCTTTGCTTTGTAGCATGTTATAAGTTTGTTTTACAATGTTGCTAAATCAAATGCGACACCGATGAAAAAATGCCTTACAAAAAGGGTCAGCAGAACATCAAGAGTGTGAAAAAGTAACTGACAGAAAGCAAAATTGAGGAATGAAAAAATAAACCTACAGAAATGACGAGGGACTTCATTGTTAAAAAAACTCTCACTACCCCTCTAGCCAATCCCAGTAAATATATTACTTCTTGTTTTGTTGGGTTTGGTTCTAAGTTTGCAAACTTGTAGCCTATGTATCGAAGTGCTTCATGCCATTTAACAGGTAATTTTACACTATTAAATAGAGTGTTTAAAATTCACTACTTACATCAACTGATTGATGATACTTATCAATCAGCAGTATCACACAGCCCACTGAACCGCAAAGTGAAGCGTAGTGAAGTGGCTCGCTAGAATCCACATTTGGCAAATTAACTTTCTCGTTCTGTTGAAGGATATGTTCCAGAAATTTAATGTTTGACTCATCAATGAGTTTTAAACCAGAAACATTTTCATCAATGATGATGTGAATTGCAGTTCTTCCGTTATTGTCACAAATGTCGATATCTGTGGATGATAAAAATCGGTGTCATTGTGTATCTATAAAAACTTGATAGTAGACAAAAATAAAAAAGTAGTTGTTAAAAATATAAAAAGAGTAGTTGTCTAATGGTTTAGCACTGGGATGAATATCACCAATGGCAACAATGCCTGTCATGTAACACCGATTGTTACATGTAACCAGTTTAGAATGAGAAAATAATATTTTTTTTCAGTACATTTATCAAAAATTTATCTAATAACTAGAAGAGTGACTTTCTTGAAAACAGATATATCCATATTTTAGCCATATGGATTTCATTTTATTTGTCAAATGGTAACCATAATTCTGAAGTTTATGCAAATTTACATGCAGACACATGCAAAGTAAAAATGTTGTTTACATTTAAAACAGTAGTACTGTGTTTGTTAAATGCGTTTTTTTTACATTTGCTGCAACAACTTCAAGGGTACCATATGCTTACCATATGTATAGATATTCTATAAACATGATTTCCAGATTTAAAGAGGATATATATTCCCTACTTTATTTTACATTAGGTCTCATAGTTACTAAGCTTTTTATGGCATGATTGTTTCTGGTGGAGGAAACACATGCACAGTTGAACATTATGTGTATTTCTCCAATTTGGACATTGTTTAATAATTACCGCCATTTTGGGGAGCTAGCGGGGTAACCACTGGAGCTATGGAGTCAAACAAAAAACATATTCACTGCAAAAAACCTTTCGTTTGTGGTGCTTGCAAGCATGCAAAACTCTTTTGGGGCTGGCAGGATAACCACTGTGGGGCTATGGGGTCAAACGAAACAGATGGCACACCTACATAATCATATACACCAGCTGTGGAAGTTTCATCCAAATCCACTAAAGTTTTCATGGCAAAACGACACGGACAAGCTGCTGGGCCGAAAAATAAAAGAACAATTTCTACTCTAAGTAAAGTTGCAATCATTGATGTATTGATTGGTATGTTTAAATTTGAAATGCAGGGATTTTACTTCACAACCCTGTGAATTGCAACAGTTCCTAACCTGTTCCATTGTCCAAAAGTAATGTGGACATCTCAACATGTTTGAACTTAGCCGCGTAGTGCAGTGGTGTGAAACCATTTTTGTCTTTCATGTTAAGCAGTTGTTTACTGAGCAACAAGATATCCTGTGGGTTCTGCAAGTGATGTGATAAGGTGTTGGTACTTGCTATATCATGTAGTAAACGGATAAAGTTAACATGTAAATCTTAACATTAATGCAAGATCCATACATGTTTCCACAAACCCCTATTAGTGATGATCGAACCCCCACACAATAAAACCTATCGAATTCATGGAGTAAACTACATAGATCAAATTAATATTCTTCAAAATTTGACCTCAGCAGTAAATTTTTGACAAAATGCAGTCAAACAGAAAAAAAATTACAAAATGCAATTAGAAAATAAAACGGCCTTGATAAGGCTACAAACCATGTAAATGTTACTCACTTTATTTAAATCCGTATACTTTTCAATCAATAGCTTTGCGCATGCCACATGACCAATTTGTGCAGCACAGTGAAGAGGCGTGCAACCTTCGATATCCTGGATATCAACGGACACATTTCTATGCAACAGAAGTTTCACAATTTCACTGATTTCATTAAACATCTCCTTCCAATTTTCATCACTGGTCGGAGACAAGCTTTTCTGAGTAAAAAAACTTAGGTGGTCAAATTCTACCAGATACAATGAAAAAATGTTATATGTGCAAAAAAGATACCATGGTTTTTATTGGTTAAGATTTTATAGCAGGGCTTGCTAACCTTTTTCCCCTAATTTCCCATTTCTGTGCAGACAATATTTTCATATTCCACAATTTTCCAAATTCAATTTTATGTGTTTTGATAGTTCTGACACATATAATATCTAATATAAAAGTGCTATTTTCAGCTAACAGGTTCAGCTTATCACCTACATAGGAAACCCACAGTTTGAAGCAGCGGTCAGCAAACTGTGGGACACTACACTATGCACCATCTGTAAACATTGATTTTTTGACATAACAAATAATTGCTATGTAACAATGCATTGTGATAGAACAGGCAATGTCTGGAGCACATAAATAGTGAAGTAAACTGCAACTGACACAAATTTGTCTCGTGAATATAAATTAAAAGAAAAATGTGGTTTAATACACAAAAAGTAGGATCAATGTTAAGAGACATTTCAAACGCGAATTTAAGGAACAATGTTTGTTTAGTTATCTCATATTAGCGTGTATGGAACATTTCATGCAATGTAGGACTCTGGTTAAGATTATATGAAGAGCTTGACCACTTATTTAAAGTGTCTCGTAATGTGAGTTAAACTTACCGACTCAGGGGCGATTTCCTCGTGCTTATCCAATGTCACGTGAAGAGCAGTACTGCCATCCAAATTACGAACATCAACATCTACGACAACAAACCCAGATTAAAGAACAACTCCCACAACCAAATTACAACTATACCATTTGATATCAATAGTTTTTCAAATATTTTAGCGGCTGGCAATCCGTGAGTAAGACTCGACCAGCACAGTGGTTTACTATTAAAGTATTAGTACTTTGTTTGATACTGCATTTTTTCAATGCTTGCAGGTAACAGTTACAAGATTAAAAAACAGTCAATTTCTACCCCAGTTTTGGTCACAATGGTTTTTATATTTATTTTTGGGTGTGAATTTGAAATGTCACAACATTCATAGTTGCAGTTTCTTACCCGCTCCATTCTCCAAAAGTAATTGACACATTTCAACTTGTTTGAACTTAGCGGCATAGTGCAGTGGTGTGAAACTGTTTTTGTCTTTCATGTCAAGCAGTTGTTTAACAAGCGACAAACGAGCCTGGTTTTTATCCTGTGGGTTCTGCAAATGATAATGTTTTGATTCTCTAAAGTGCATGTCATATCATGTAGTGAATAGACAAAAACACCACACAAAAAGTAAAACCTCAAATATTTAAAAAGTCAACAAATATTCACAATCTCAATAAGACATGTGGAAATATGCTGATTTATTTACTGACTTACCCGAAAAATTCCTGCAAATGGTTGTGTCCAGCTAGCAACTATTTTTTCTCCAGATTCAATAAATTCCTTAGCAACTTCCACCTGGCCATATTTAGCAGCGACATGTAATGGTGTTCTTTTTTGATTGTCACAAGCCTAGTAAAAAATCAAATTAGAAAAAGATAATTTTAAATTCCACAGTTTGAGGCCTGTGGATTAACTAAAACTACAAACCCTGTTAAGTGCTGCTTACTTGGATCGATGACTTATTCTTTCTCATCAATAGCTTCACACATGCCATGTGACCATAGCGCGAAATGTAGTAAAGAGGTGTGCAATTATTCTTATCCCTGATATTAATGCGTGCATCTTTTTTTAATAGAAGTTCAACAATTTTACTGATTTTCATGGCTTTACAATCTTCTTCATTCTTTGTAAGTGAGTTATCCTACATAAAAAATACAAAAAGTTGCTGAGCGTTGCGCCGCTTGTGTCGTAAACTCGTTCATCACTCCCTCGCGCCTGGTCGTTTAGCATTTGGGGCAAAACAGTTAGCGTTTAAACACATATATGCAGCTGTAAAGGTAAATACTTGACCGATCATGCTAAAATTTTAAACAAGCAATGAGAAGCACCCTACATATGTACATTTTAAATTTCAATACATTTAGATTAGTATGTCTGATGTAAACGGAACGTAAACAAAAAAAAACTGAATATTTGGAATTAAAAAGNTAAAATTTTCAAGGGCCAATGAAAAGCACCCTAAATATGTACATTTTAAATTTCAATACATTTAGATTAGTATGTCTGATGTAAACGGAACGTAAACAAAAAAAAACTGAATATTTGGAATTAAAAAGGAAAAAATGGGTGAATCCAAACTAAAGCCTAAAAATCATTTAACATACTTTGTATTGTATCAACTATTAAAATAGGAATCTTCTAGGTGTCCTACCTTGGTAAATATTGCCGTTTTAAAAATTTTACGTTTTTGGGGCCTGTGGGTGAACTGATGGCTGAATTAGGGTAAAAAGGTGTCAGTGCACAACTTCAGATATGCATCTATCATGTGCGAAAATATAAATAATTTGAACAACTCCTTCTTGGTCAAAATGTGGGAACAAACTCGCGTTAGACAGAAAAAAGAAATAAAGAAAAAAAAACAGAGTAAAAACAATGTGTCCCCTTCATAGGGGACCCATAATTGTTGAAGAAAAGAATTGAAAAAAATGTCATGAGGTTACATGTCTTGATTTATGAAAGGTTTATATGTCATCATTTATGGTTTGCACTTATGCGTCAAATACCAATCAATGCAGCTTAAAAAATTAGCACCATTTTTGTGTTTCCAAATGTTATGGACTTTACATGCTATTATTGCATGTGAGACAAAAATACATCTCAGGCAAATATGACCCGGTCCCAATAGCTCAAGCTAATTTATAGCAGGGGCTGTTAATATGTCATAAAGGAAAAAACATGAAAATGTTGAACATCATTATTTTATTATGATGAGTCCAACTTACCCCGTCCATTTTCTCTAATACATTTACCACTAGATGAAGTGCAGTTCTTCCACCACCATCACAAATGTTAATGTCTAAAACAAGTTGGTTGTTAAGATTTATTATTTGCATAAATTTGAATATATAGGCTGTATAAAATATATAGGGTAGGGATTTAAACTCACAACCCTGTGAATTGAAACAGAAACATACCTGCTCCGTTCTCAACAAGTAGTTTGCACATCTCAACATGCTTGTTCATTGCTGCATAGTGCAGTGGAGTGCGCTTATGTTTGTCTTTCTTGTTTATTTCATTATTTACAGGCTTTCTGAGTCTGTCAATTGCTTTTTGCATCTTTTTTTCATCACCATCAAATGCCAACTGTCAAACAACAAAACAATTCAAACCAATTTATTTATTTTTTCATGGGGTTCAAACCCGGGACGAGTAGGAATCCCGATCAGGTTTTTCATGCCAAATCAATTTAAAGCAAAACCAAAGTTTAGAGGTCTTTAGCAAATGATGCCAGCCAACTGATAATTTAAGTGCCCCACAACACAACTCCAATTTGCTGGTCAAATGACTAAGATTGTCCACAGCACTGTTGTATAAACAGGACTAAGGTCAAAAGTGTTAATCAAAAGTTTAAAAACAATCAGTTTCAGGTATAGATATACAAAAAGGTCACATGCGTCCATAACAACACTCTGTTACCTGATAGAGGTCAGTGTCATTCTCATCTTCATGCTCTGAATTGGGTAGATCTTTGGAAGGTCTTAAAGAAAGAAGGATAAAAATGACATTTTAGCAAAACTAATACTTTTCAATTGGGTTAAAATAATCATTATCATGTACAACAGTTCTTGCCATGTGTTTCACTACTAGATCTTGAAAACCAAGTGTGAGAGCACAACTGTATTTTATATTTACTTGTTTTCCGATTCCTCCCAAATGCTGTTTTTTTGCACATTTAAAAAAGTTTTACTCAACACTACCCAAATGTGTAGTCTGCCATACAACAAAATAAATTTGTCATAAATCCACCCACTCTTGGTTGTTTTGTTAGGTTTGAACATTTTACTGGTCATATCTTCCTGACCATTGCTTTAGTGTGCTACATTATCAAATATGTGCTCCTCAACACACAAGAATAAAAACTTATTTCCTATTTATTTTGCTACAAGTTTTATTGATTGTTACACAACAACATCAGCAAACTCACCCACTGGAAAAAGAAGTTTGCATTTTGAATGAGGTCTCTTTGTAAGTTTCATTTCCTTCTTGACCCTGAGTTAAAACACAGACTGTTAATTTTGCATAGTTTATTGCACAGCTAAATCAAATGTTTTTTACCAGTGTTGCAATGACTTATATTTCGTCTAGCAAAGAATTGATTTGATTCTAGCTGCTATAGTATGAGATTTGACTTGACTTAAGATGTAAAGATGGTGAATTTTATGATGCATGAACTGTTTCTTAACATTTTGCACTCCAACCTATCTTTATTTGTTTGAGAAAAAAAACAAAGCAAATACTAAACAGAGTTCATTAATCACCAAAGAATATGTACAAAACTAATTATTATTGTCAATTTAAGCTTTTTGGTGTGTTTACTCAAGGGTTTTTTAGCTACTGCATTGTATAATGCGGCCCTGCAATAGTGTGGAAGTGTAAAATTGTTTACAAATACATGTATAAATTTACTGTAGCCATTTAGTTTCCAAACATGAAACTTACCACTTTGGAATAGTGTGGTTCATCGTCAGTTTTCCTTTGTCTTCGAAAATCGAGGCCAGCCCTTTCGCTCTTAGCTTGTTTTTCTTTGTACATGTAAAAACAAACAAATAGAGAATAAATTAAAAAGTTTTACAGCACACAATAACCTTTCATGTGGTTTGCTGACTCTCTTTTGCATCTAACTAAACTATTTTTACTCAGATGCACACAATATACAACTACTATAATGCTACCCTATAGTAAACTTTAAAAAATTGGAAGTAAATCACCTGTTAAGAAACTTACTTTCATTTTGTATTTCAAATGTTGCCGTATCGCCAGATAATTGTTTGCTTTCTCCACTAAATGTAGCATTATCAAAGCTCATGCTTTAATAGTTGGAGATTCCCTATACTGATACATAAATGGTAGCGTTTGTTAAAACAAAAAAATCAGTTCCATTTTTGCTAATGTGCCAGCAAAAATGTATTTAAAAAAGTTGTTCAGTCATTTTTGATTAAATTCTTGACATCTATTACGTACAATTTTAAATCAAACATGGAAAAAGGTGCATTTTTTGTTGAAATTGTGACCTAAAACTAGAAAGGAAACATTTTGACAAAACACTGTCCCACTAAAAATGTTTAATGAATATTTGCTCCAAAACCACTTTAAATCCCAAGCAAAAAGCCTTGCAATTTTAAAAACAAGAATAAACACAGTTTTAATGTTTAATAACAGTGTAGGCCCATTGGTCCACCCCTGAACTGAGTTAAAAACACAAATCATAGATTTGATATGCAGAGATTACATTCCCAACAACCTAAACTATGTTTTGCATGGAAACTAGGCAATTTGCTAGCTGACCTAACTATTGCCATTTCAAAATGATAACAACAGACTATAGAATTTGAGCACTGTACATCAGACATGTTAAACTTAGTGTCAAGTCAAAATGCAAGGTTTGCAAAGTTGCTGGGTTTCCATGCAATAAATAATTTCAAGACATAAAATGAGTACACTAATAAAAGAGGTGAACAACTTTATCACCATCTCATTAGCATTTAAGCTCACCTGTCAGACAAAGGTACACCTGGTGGAACAAAACTGCTTGTAAACTTCCCCAGTTTCGTTACAGTAAAAAGATTTAAGAAATTAAACAAAGCCCACTTCGTACCTGACAAACAAATTTATCACCTCCTCTGATAAGAATTTAATGGTTACCCCTGAAACCAAACATGGTTTTCTATTTGGTACCGAAACTCTGCTAGACTTTGCTGTTTGCAAATTACCAATTTATTTACAATTTATAAATTTTGGCCGTCAGTAATGCTTTGTGCTGTTTGCACGTTATGTGTTTGCAAGTTTGTAGACAAGGTCTCAAAAAGTTGAAGTTTTCGATTCTGACTGCCTCACATTCTATTTACCCACCTGTACTCTGTGCTTTTTTTATTGAAATTAAGATGAGTGTTAGAGTCTTTAGCTTTGTCATGAACCTCATATTTGCTCCGAACCCTCAGTGAAGTCTTTTCTCTCATGTTCAAGTTGCAGCAGAGTTTGTTCATGTTCGGATTTTGCATCCCACACCACATCTGTAAATAGTATCACACAACTTTTTTGGTTAATGTTCATGGACTTATATCTTAGATCAGGAGGTAAACCATCTACAATAATTACCAAAGCAGTATTTTAAACTTGTGACAATCATAATCCAATTTGCTTGTCTAATTATTTTATGCTTTAAAATTGTCAGTAATAAAATTGCACTGACATTACATTGACTTAGCATATTAGCATTATACTGTCACAATACTTTATACAACTGTGGATTATATGCATGAGGGTTTTATGCAGGTAAACAATAATGGCACACTCATATATGCATTGCAAGCTTGCAAGGAAAACTCTGATTTGATTTAACCCCACTTGCAGTCATTGCGGATGGACTGTGATTAATTTAATAGCTTTTCACATTTGACATGGGCACAAATTGGGTAATTTTGCATACAAATTGTGTGTTGGTGTTAATAGCAACATTAAATGATTTTATCTCAACAAGGAAAACATGGATGTTGGTATTTCATGGATCAAAAATAATCTAAAAAACTGATAAATTGTGGGATGCTGCATGTAAAACACCAACTCAAAGCTTCTGCAGAGCCAAACTATGTTTGCTGTGGAAGAAGAACACTACAGTAATGGAAAAACAACATTATCATTTTGATTGACATTTTGATTAGCAACTCGAAGATTAATTGAAAGTAAACAATCACAACTGTTTGCTACACACTTGTAACGAAACCACACACTTATCAAGATTTATTTTTACTGAAATACACCTTAGGTGGTTCAGCCATTGAGCCAATGGTTTTTGCTGTGCTGCTGTCAATAGAGAAGTAGGCACACAACTTTACAACCATCTCATTTGCATTTAAGTTTTACTCACTCTTAAAACAAAGCATAAAGTTTGCCACACAGGTGGATATTTTTTCATTAGCAACCTTATAAAACTTAAAGGGTTATTCAACCACTTGCAAAGGAATAGTAAACCTACCTGGGTTACGTTTGTTAATTAACTTTTGTCCCAAAATACATAGCCAAGCATCAAGTATATCTTGAAAACAAGTGGTGCACCCTTGTGGTATCCTTGCATACCATTTTACAATTTCCAGAAATAAAGGATATAAAGCCTTTTAAAATAACTTGACAATTATAACAAAATTTATGTTAATGGAAAAGGTTTTATTGATGGTTGAGTGGTTGGTTCAAGCTGTCTGCACACAACCACTGTATGAAAACCGATCTCTGACAGTAATGGTTTATTTGATATTTTATATTTTAGCTGATATTTTAGCATATCTTTGCTTTGCATGGGATAACAAGTGGTAACATCTACGGTAGGTTTCACCTGTAAAATAGATAACACAAGTTAAGCGGTTCCTCTAACATGACAAGGTGGGCAAGGTGAGCAAGGTGAGCAAGGTGATTCCCCTTTCTGGCGTGTCGCACGAAGAAGCTTGCTGTTTCGCTGGGTACCGCAAATACCGAAGATAATGCATTTGAATAGGGTAAAACTGGCAGATTTTGTTATTACCGTTGACGGTTAGTGCTATTGGGGTCAGGGGGTGGGATTAGTAAAATATTTAAATTTTAAAAATACAGATACAAACGAAGTCCCAAGCAACCAAGTAGTTTTTGAAGGCACCGGAACCTCCTCGTGAGACACACTTGAATTCACTATTAAACGGGGAAAGCACCCACCTTGCCCACCTTGCCATTTAAGAGGAACCCCAAGGTAAGGGTGAAATCAGCCTCTATAAGTATTTGTTTGGGGAGAATCCCCCCTACACAGTCGAAATCCATCATAATTATGATGACCAATATACGGTACGGTACGTTGGTAAGTTACGGTGCGCAGCAAAAATCATCAATAAGGTACGCCCTTGGCAGGGAGGTTATGTGGTGTGGTACGCTAATCTCAATACGTACCATACCGTTTCCTATTATTTACAATAGATGGCGGTACGGAACGGTACGCAGCAAAAATCTTCCAAAGATACGGTACGCTATTCGTAACGAGGTACTTGTTACGTACAACTTACATGTTGCGCTGCTATTTATTTGCTAGGGGGCGTGACTCTGTGCGCCCAGGCAGCACAACAGGGGGGATCGCTTATATTCCCAGAACGGTTCTAAACGCGCTCTTCCTCGGTGCCTTCAAATGCTGCTGGTGCACTTGGTTCACTTGGTTCGCTTGGTCCGGCACTTGGTGCACTAAAACTCGAAACGTTTGCTATTTATGTTCACGGTTAGTGCTTTTGGGGTCAGGGGGTCGGGATTAGTAAAAAATTATTGAAAAAATAGTAATCGTGGCATCAAAACGGGTTACCTGCAGTATTTATGAGTTTCGTCGCATCAAAATGGGTTACTTGCGCGTTACCTGCAGTATTTACAATATCGTCCCATTTTCCCCAATCTAAATGCGTTACCAGCAGCATTCGAAGTTTTTTGCGACGGACCAAGTGCCGGACTAAGCGAACCAAGTGCACCAGCAGCATTCTAAGGCACCCCACTTCCTTGCGCTCAAGAACTCACCGAGGCCAAAGAACGAACGATTTATTCGGATGAATAGTCAGGTGGTGGCACTCGAGAGCAGGTCAAACGACAGCATGCTGTTTATACCAAATTGAAGGCAAGAGCGGTTCTGAAAACGGACACGTACTAGTATTAATACAGGGACGAAATACAACAGTGGCAATTTGGCTCTTATCGAACTATTATAGGACCAGAGTCACAAATTAGCTGGAAGCGATCGGGCGGATTAACAATTCTGCAAAACGGCATCAAAACACCAGTTCAGTTGACCCCATTAACAAGGGCATTCATTTATTACACGAAAATGTCTTACCGGATTAGATACACGTTGTCCGAAAACGACGCAGCAGTGGATCACAGTAGAATTCACTGTTAACACGAAAAGGTTCCAATAACTAGCAATCCAAATGAGTTTATGGCGGATAACACACAGGTGCTTACCGGTACAGAAATGCACAACTCAAACGTCGGGCAGCAGTCCAACATACTATTCAGTGCAGTATTACTTACACTTAATCGCTTAAACACAAAAACAAACCTAAACGGTTACTTTAGGTAAAGCAGGCCGCCTCTACAAATTCCAGTCACTATTGTACACGAGGCAGTCAACATGCCAAGCAGTGATATCAGTGAAACAATGCCAACGTTGTGACGTCACTAAACTCGATAGTCACCGAAAATCGCACAAGGTTGCACAACATTGCCTCAACTTAATGACCGGCGGGAAAACATAGAAAGCCTAATATACATGTATACAGTCAGTGGCGATGTTACATTACAAGTAAATACGTACCGTACCGTACTGCCATCCTTGATGATGGCAAGAGCGATTGTCGAAATGTTTGCATTGTACATTCGCTGGGCATTGAGTTTTCAATTAGGCTATTCTTCTAAGAGTGGTTCGAAAATAATAGTTCGGTTGATGCTGCTTTTTATCGTTTGTAAAGTGTGCGGCAGGCACTCTAATGCGGGTAAGTGTATTTGGCCCTCCGGTAAAAAGGTTGCATACCCCTGATCTAGACGTTAAGGTGTTGGACCTTCTTTCGATTGGACAGTTGATCATGTGTGTTCGCACCCCACACCCTCCAGCACAGCCACTTTGATATCAACAGCTAGGGTGCATAAGTCACGGTAAAGAACGACAAGAAACGAAGCTACATTTACTTGAAACAATTTTGTTTGACGTATTCATTGAATAAGGAACTCGCTGTGCCGTCAATAACAACTTGGATTTGCCGAGTGGTTTAAAAGTTAAACTAAGGCTCCAATGGACAATTGTACCCGTGTGTTTGAAATCCACACCCAGTAGCATGGCGCAAAAACAATATTGTGAGACCTTTTGGTCCGCGAAATTTCCTTCATGTTGCTGGGTAGATATTGAAAATAGAGTCTAAAATCATGTTGTTGCAGTAAAACAGGCATATGTTCTTGTGAGGTCAATCGTTTTCCATATTTTATCGAGGTTTGCCTTATAAAATTGCTAAATGCAGAAACAAATCGTAAGCATGAAAGGGCTTTTGTTAATTAAAATCACACTGGGTACAGATTTAAACTCGTTTATTAAGTGAGAATTAGGTACTTGCCATGACCAAAATTCGTCAAATGGCAGATTCCGTCGGAAAAATCGAAAAAAATAAGCGCACATTCAAATGCTCATAGGTAGTTTTCAATACATTAAAACCGACGCCTAAGGACATCGTACCACTCAAGCAAAGCATTTCTTCAAATGCCGCAGTGCACATTATTTTACTCACGGCCGCCACATAGGCGCCGAGTTACAAAAAATGGGTGACGTGCAGCTGCAGCTGTAGGGTGGAAGTTGCACGTCGCCACACGCTCTATTGTGACGTCACAAACGTGTACATCGAAGTGTCGCAGTATTCCAACACATACAACAGAACTTTCAGTGAGAACATGTTTGTTGGGTATTTCCTTCGCTCACATCAAAAAACAACACTGTTCCAGCAGTCTCCTAAAACGACACGTCATTAAAATGTAATCCAAGGTCACGAATGCAGCGTGGTATGTCACATGCGTAAATACTAATGCAGCCGTAATAGGGTTTAGTTCCATTCTTTTTAAATCCTTGACAATATTGCTTTGTTGTAGTTTAATGCATGTTGATTAGGTTTCGAAAAGCAGCGTTTCGAAACTTTGCAAAGACCGAAAATATTACATTTGCTTTATACTCATCGTTTATTACTGCATAATGTCGTTATGATGCAAAAATGATCTTGGATTTATTGGCAAATAATTGCCAGTTTGACGTCATAAACGCCAAAACTACTTGTGTGAATTGTTTTGCCACCTTGTCATTTAAACTTGTTTTAAAGCAAACTAATTTTCAAAATAAAATATAAATATTTTATTGACTCCCTTCCTCTTACCAGCCTAAGAGTTTTTAGTAATGCGCGGCCGCCATTACATGTACTTTAATACACATGTGCACGGCCGCATCTAATAGTACCTGCGGCCGCAGTTTGTGCACCCCTGGTTTATCGTGTTGAGTTATTAAAAACCAAACATTTTATGTAACAATGTAAGAATTGCAAACAATACAAGCATGTATTGTGTCGTAACAGACATGGCAATTACGAAACAATAAACAATTTTGTTGGATGTACTTCACATAAATTTCCCACAGCTCGGATTGATGAAGTCCGAAAAAAACGGGCGTAGATTTTGGGAATTTTGCTGTAGAATTTGGATCAGCTGATGGAGTGACGTAAGTAAAATTATTTCGTTCTATATTTCTGTCGGCAAAAAACCTAAAGTTCAAAAACGTGGTTGCAGATTGGAAACTTGTCCCATTGTTACACGTTGACCTTAAATCATGATTTGCTTTATCCAATCTGATTTTTTTTAAATGACTAAATTACTATACTGCATATTATTCAAGCTAAAACCGCCGTATTGACAAGATAGTGTTTTTAAACAGAATTAAGAAGGACATTTGAGTTTCATTGAAAAACTGACGGAATGATCATCAAAACCTGCGTTTACTCTGTGAAAATCGTCATTAGAAATCTATCTGGCATCCTCGTAGCCACCATCAGAAATTGCTTTCATACACTCGGAATCATAATTAAAAATATCTTCAACACCGTCGGGATCGTGATTAAAAATCTTTTTAACATTGCAACTAACCTTCTAGCAAATGTCTTCGCTATTTGTAGTTTTCTGATAAAAACTCTTTTCACCACAGCGAAAATTATTATCAAAAATATCTTCAATATTGTAATAAACGTCTTCAGAAATCTTATTATTACCGTTGCAATTATATTGAAGAATCTCTTTCTTATTGTTGGAATCATAGCAGGCAACCTATTCAACACTATCGGAAACATTATCAAAATTATCTTTATTACTTTGGGAATTATTGTCAAAAACATATTTTTGACAGTCGTAGTAACCATACAAAATCTTTTGATGATTGTTAAAACTACCATCAAAAACATCTTAGGCACTGTNATATGTATGTCTAATGAACGTACGTACAACGACTTCTAATTTTGGTCAGAAATGTACTAAAATTCGACGTCGAATGGACGTAGTTATTTGGGACAGGCGGCGACCAAAGATCTCAATTGGTCGAATCGTCGTCGCGACCGCATTTCGACTCCGATTGGACGTCGATATGACGTCGTGTGTCTGCTGGGCTATCTGGCATCCTCGTAGCCACCATCAGAAATTGCTTTCATACACTCGGAATCATAATTAAAAATATCTTCAACACCGTCGGGATCGTGATTAAAAATCTTTTTAACATTGCAACTAACCTTCTAGCAAATGTCTTCGCTATTTGTAGTTTTCTGATAAAAACTCTTTTCACCACAGCGAAAATTATTATCAAAAATATCTTCAATATTGTAATAAACGTCTTCAGAAATCTTATTATTACCGTTGCAATTATATTGAAGAATCTCTTTCTTATTGTTGGAATCATAGCAGGCAACCTATTCAACACTATCGGAAACATTATCAAAATTATCTTTATTACTTTGGGAATTATTGTCAAAAACATATTTTTGACAGTCGTAGTAACCATACAAAATCTTTTGATGATTGTTAAAACTACCATCAAAAACATCTTAGGCACTGTCGGAATTATATCATTATCACTGTCTGAGCCATCGCAACATACCTCATCATTGTCCAAATCGTCATCAAAAATTTCTGTAGCAGCATCTGAATCATCAGAAATATCCACGAACTCTTTTGAAAATACTTCCTCTCTATGGACTGAATCTTCATCGGACATTTCTTCCTAATTTTCTTGGTAATTTTTTACCAATGTTAGGCAACGAATAAAAAACATCCGGAAATGGCTATTCAATATTTCTTTTCATATTCTGCAACTCAGGAACTCACATTCCCTGGTTAGATTTAGAAAAAATCGGATAAAAAAACAATCCTGCTGCAGAAGTTTGACCGTAACATAAAGACATTGACATGACGGCGTGGACGAACCTAAAGGCCAAATGGTTTTGAACCTAGTCTATAAAAAAGCTTTTTTAATAATATTGACGAAAACTCTTGAGTGCAGCAATGCACTTGTTTTTGTGTTGGTGTTGTGCATTTAAATCTATAGTAATTACTATATACTGTTCTTTCACGTCCTTATTTATTCGTTCACATCAGTACTGTTCTCGCTTCTTTGTCGAAACAATTATTACAAACAAGCAAAAACCTTTTGAGTGTGTTTGTACTTGTTATCGTCTTTTTATCCCGAAGTCAATACATTTCAATTGAATCATGGACGATTAACATAAAATGAGTACCACCCCTGCTGTTGTGCTATTGGCTTGTGTTTTGTAGCAGTTAACTTACGCAAAACTTTGGAAAACTCTTGCTTTTAATGTTGTGTTAGAGCCAGTGTTCAAGCGCGTCTAAACTTAGGCTTTTCGTGACAAGCCATCAGTGCAATGTTCGAAGGCCTTCAGTAGTTCTATTTATCTATTGCCGATATATTTGGATGGCTGCCTATATAGTTGTTACATCATGTTTGCCAGTAATTTCTGATTTCTATGAATGCACCTACTTCTTTGCACTAATGTGTGGTGCAATCTCCAACGACTACTGTGAAGCACAGCGCTACGTCTTTTTTTTATTCGCAAAGGTTTTTTTGTATTGCGATTGAGCATTGTTCTGGTGAGTCTCTTTGTATGTATGTGTGTTACAACTACCAAAAACCGAATGTGTAAATTGCAATTTTGGCAAAGTTAATGACTTAGAAGTCAGTTCACTGAACAATATATAGCCTCCCTTGTCTGTGTGATTAAGTTTAATCACGGTGTTGACGCTGCCTGTACTGACACAGTCTCTCTTGCATTTATCCACACGTGAAGCGTGGTATACCAAATATTCTGTCGCCCTAAGTTATCGCTTAGCATTGTGTGTGTGACGTCATAGTATCGTAGTTTTATCTTGAGATTTCCCAAACAGTTAGCGAGTACTATGCTGTGATTTACTACGTGTGAAGTGTATTTGTTTGACACATTGCCTTATGTGTGGAAGCCGTGTTTCGCGCCAAGAACCGGGGCGCGTTCAACGGACGTTACAACAGTGGCAGTTAAATCGTTTTACTAGAAAAAAAAATCCTAAACCAACAAGAACATCCATAGCCTCGAAACTTTCAGTCTTTCAACCGGCTGAGTGGTCGGTCGGAATTAAATATGAACTTTGTTGCAATCACGACTCTTGGCAGGTGGTAAAAGCAGTTTTGCAAATGTGATCAAATTGATTTTCAAAGGTCTTGGACCGCACCATCTTAAAATACATAAACTAACGTACCATAAAAACTCAAAACAAACATGTAGCTAGACCAGGGTTGCCTAACCCGCACTCGAGGTAGTTTTAAGTGGCCCGCGATATAATGTGTTCGTATACAGGCTTTTATAATTTTCTAAGATTTTTGTTTGTAGGCTCAAGTGTATTTGTCCATAAAATATACCAAAATTATATCAGTTGCTCTGTTATATTAGCTTACTAGTGAAAACCTTGGACACCAAACGCGTTAAAAATACGAATTTTCAACTTTGGTAGGCCTATACCGATAACACTGTGCAACCATAGCACTCATTATCACCTCGTGGTACCACAGGTTTGTGGCTTGTAATAAGTTTCTACATTAAAAACAGTGGCCCATTACACCTGAAATGTTGAGCAGGCCTGAACTAGACATCTCAATCTGGAAGAAGGAAAACCATAAAGAACGATGACAAAATACTGCAAGTTATCGCTTGACAAATCACATTGCGTCTGTGGTGCAATAGCCGAAGAGGCGGAAACAATTCATTTTACTAAACTGGGAAGCGCAATGGTTCGTTACAGAGCGAAGAAACTTTATTTAGATTTTCTAAAGACAATATATTTTAGATTAAAGAAAATATGTTAAAATATGGCTGTATTAATAAATTTAATTTTTCTAATATTTTGCCGAATCGACTTCAGTTGACGAGGGTGTTTGCGAAAGTTTCTAATTTCCTTTTTTCTCTAAAATTATACTGAGGCGTGCTTTCGCTGCTTGTTCTTCGAGGTGCAAAATGCCACAACAAAAAAAGAAAGTGATAAAAAGGCACACGACAGGCTTTGATAATTGCGGGTCTACGGATACGTCACAAAACAATCAAAGATTTGGTTTGTAATCTCATAGATATTTGCTGACTACTAACTGCTCAGCAGCGCGGAGGTTTGTGACAAGTTTACAAAATGCAATAAAACAAACAGTACATTTTATGGTAAAAATAGGTACAACCCACAGACTGGGTATATTTTTAAAGAATTTGTGCACAAAATGCAACATCCTTATGATCAGTTCAGTTGAAAGAGTAGCAACAAAAACTTCGGGCATAATACATAAAATTTACAAGGTACAAGAAGATTGCGGTTATTCCTACCGGAGAACTTGGTAATAACAACTACCATGTTATTCGGTTATCCGCGATAGGTAATGATATACTTCGGGTAAACGCTGGCGTCTTTAAACACTACATACAGTGTGGGATTTTGTACATCATCAACCACGCTGTTATAGGGTGTTCCGTCCGGCTTTATAGGAGCAACTCTCAGTTCGGGGTTTCCCAAACAATAATGTCCAGTGATAACTTCGGCCAGGATGATGTGACTGAGCCCGTTTTGGTCTGCTGCAGCGAAGGCACTCGAGTAGGATGCTGTTGTAGCAAAGTACACTCCTTTTCCAAATCGAGTGTCTTTAACAAAAACGTACGATCATTTTAGGCGTGATGTGCTTTTTAGCCGTACAGCATTCGTTAGTGATTCACGCACTTTAATGTAAAAGTAAAGATTACATAAACATTGATTTACCAGATGCCAAAATACGGCCACATAAAGCCTATGCACGTTTTCATGACATGTGTATGACCTCAGATCTCGTGCAACTTTCGGCCCAGTTTAAAGTCATTATTGGTAATAAATCTGGATTGTTATCAATAACTTGCTTTGTTTTAAAACAAATTAATGAGAAGGTCACGCAATGGAATGGTATCGGATTTAATAAATAAATCAGAGGATAGGCAGTAGAAACCTAACAAAGCCAATATTTTGATGATAAATTTTTTTGTACCGTTTCTTCCTGCATAACCTTTGTCGAACCCGTCTTTGCATATTTTTTCGGCAACGCCTCTTGGTGTTCCATGAAATAATTCTTGTGTCACTGCAACGTGTGCCAATCCAGAAAGGCGAAGTTGTGTTGTAACTGCGTCCTTCTGTGCTTTGAATTGCTTGTACAGCATTGGATTTTGCACCCTCTCAATCTACATAGAGGCAAACACGCAATTAACGCTGCACAAGAAACTTGGTTCTGAAGAGTCGGAAAGATGTGTTTTCCGGTAAATAATGACCCATGCAAGAAATTTACAAATGTAAATGTGGGACAAGTTATCGAATGGCAAACTATCTGTCATTCATTCTTACTTCAACGTATTTTACTATTTGCAACGTATTTAGGGATTTGCTTACTCGGACAACTGTTTCCTGAAGTGTGACTATAAACTTCATGAAGATATTGTCGTATTCCTCACTACTGTCAGGAACACGAACATTCTTCCAAATGTAGTTGCCCATATTGACCCAGGTATTTGGAAACTCTAAAAAAGTTTATTTGCAGCAGAACAAACAAAAAAATCATTTTCTAATGTTACCCCTTTGCCGATAACAGTTATCGACAAACTCGGTCTTATAACAATCGACAGAGGGTTAGACGCAACAGTCGTTTTTGCCTGGTGGCAATTACTTATCAAACTCGTAAACTATTGCAAGACCATGCTTGTTGATTGCGCATCCAACCCGTGGAATGTGATGTACCGTTATCGCGGTTTTGCGGCAATTATAGTCTGCTATGGGGAAGCAACGTTTAGTTTTGCTTTGAAAGTCAATTCGTGTGCATGCATTTGGCCATTAAACACAAGAAACTCTGTAACAGTCAAGGCAAGCCTAATTGAACGCGCATACGACATATCTCGGATATATAGGAAATCCGACAGGTTTTAATACTTCAATGCGAGTTTAAATTTTTTAAAACCGCTGTCCAGAGGGTGCTAATTTTGTTAAATATTTGTAATTCTTTTACACATCTGTAAAATGCCAATCTATTGAAAACGCATACCTGTGTTTTGTTGTGGTTGGTGTTGAATAACTCCAGGGAGTTGCTAAAAACATAATAATGTACACTGATAATAGGGGCTTGATTAAGTAGCATTATAAATTCTGAGACAACTTGGGATAAGAATCAAAGGTTTTCATTAACTGTTTAAAAGTTGTTTTGTTTGCAACTGAAATGTAGTATGTTTAAAAGTTGTTTTGTTTGCAACTGAAATGTAGTATGTTACAACAATGATAAGGTACCTGGGTATTAATTGGGTTCCCATTTCTCACTGCCAACAGGGCCTTTTTTATTTCGTTTATCACCACTTCGTTTTGATTTTCCACCAGGTCAATCTAAAATTATTTGTAAATTTGGGTTTTCATGGGGTAGGCACTTTTTGTTTCACTCTGCACTTTAGGTTTTCCTCTAGTGCAGTAATATACCAGTATAATGTAGTAGCACGTTGGCTTGAGCACTTCACTATATTGTAACCTACCAATACCCCGGTTTTGCTTGGTGTAGTACCTGTCGCAGGGAGGAATTGGGGTTGGCGTTAACATAATCCACGATCGTCTCGACAACAATTGGGACACAGATGTTTGGTTGTCCACCGTAAAACGGACCACAACCAATGACCGTCATTGCAAGTGTTTTGACGCCCACCGTTGCAGCATCTGATAGCACGTTGGTGACGCAACGGCGGAGTTGGAACAAACACGTCGCTGGGTGGTCACGCTGCCACCTATAAGTAGTAAACGTTTGCTTGGGTATTTTGTAAATGACTTGTCTCTGTGCCAAATGTGTGACGCAAGCTTTTGGTAACAATGCCTTAATTACAAGCACGTCGCGACTTTCATACACGACAAATTCTTGCGTGAATTGTGACAAAATGTCATAAAAATTCATTTTTTATGTTAGGAATACATAGAGTTTAAACTGTAAACCATAAAGTGCATTTAAAAATAATAAATGGACTTGCCTTGGACCGAGCACAGTCACATCATATTTGTGAGGTCGGTTCGTATGTATTTCCCTAAAAATATCACCGGGATTCAACATCGCTGCTCCGGGTTGGCGATATAAAATACCTGGAGTACCTGATAAGGCGTATAAACAAACAAACAAATTTAAAGCTACTTTTGTTGGTAATTGTGTTTTATGTGTTTGTGTTAATCTTAACTGCATACAAGCCTTATTTACTACAGATTACTATGCGATGGTGTTATAAATCTTTCTCAACTGTGTCCATTCATTTAAGTTTAGTCAGGTATAACAAAACTTGAAAAACAAAATGTATCCTGTATACATGCCAAAATATTATTATTAAACTATTCAACATTTTAACACATCTTATTGGTACTTTCCAGAGAAAATACCAATTAACAAAAGCGGTGTAACTAGATTATATGTCGTATGACATCCTCCTCATATCTAACACGACAAGCAAGTTAAAGCTTTAGCGGGCTTTACTTTTGTCATGATGACACACGTAAATGCCGAAACTTGAAAATGTTTTACACTAATATACTGCTGTGTAAATTTTTCTGAGATTATTTGAACCATATTTCAAACCTCACCATCACCAAATAGAAAACAAAGCTCGGGCGAAATGTATGTCATACCAGGAATAATTTGAGGTATGTTGACTCCTGTATTCAAAGCACCCCGTTTTGATCTTACGATTGCATCACATCGGTGTTTGGTTATGTTCTTTTTTTGTAATGTTAACTTCACCTGGCTTCCTGGAATGCCAGCGGTTCTATCATCATTATCCGGTTTCCCTCCACAACAAATGAACTTTAAATGAAAAAACTTGTACGTAGGGTCGAAGTGTAACGTAGTCTCTTAAATTAGCAATTTGTGTTTAGTGTATTATTTGCCTTAATATTAAATAACTTTGTCATCAAATAAAAGGAGACATATCGAAATAGTTCAGAGATTTTGTTGTTTTTGTATTCAATACCCAAAGAAGTGGATCCTTAACAGTTAGATTTTGATACCAAACGAGTTTAGCTTTAGCTTTATCAACTCTGAACATCGGCAACGAAAACTCTTTACGTTTTGGGCCTACTGGCAATGAGGTAAATCAAACACATGGCCAGCAGTGTTTGATTGGGTGTATAACGGTCGAGTGCGCTTGCTTCATCACGCTTGGATGACATCGCTTAGACTGGACTTTGTCGCAATAAAGTACCACTGGCTTTCTATAAAAAAGGGATTTGGACTAACCACATCCAAGCAGCAGCTTTTAATTCTTATCCAGGGAGTATCGTCATCGGCTGCATCTATAATACAGTTTTAATTAAACTGACTATTCGCTGGTTCACAGCTGCTAACATTCTTACCCAACTTTGCTTTCCAACCGGTGTAGCAATTCAAAAAACTAACGACGCACGCCGCAATAGCGTTACCATAACTTGATCCAGCGATCCAGTTTCCTGTAAGACCTTCTAAACCGACTTCGCTTGGAAATACAGCAACAGCGATTAAATATAGAAAACCTGCATATAACGGGTAAGTTAATTTGATCAAAAAACAACTTTACAGCAGATCAGAAATTACACAGTACTTACTTGATGATATTGTCGTAAACCACAACGACATTTTGCAGTTTTCGCTTCTTTTGCAAAAATACAAAATATACAGAAAAAGTGAAACAAACTGTGAGATAATACCAAGAAGCATCATAGCAGCCACAGCCCTTCTAGCATGATTTTGAATATCTTGGAAACAAAAAAGACACCTACTGCATCATCCAAAATGCCTTTTAAAGTTTCATTAAAAAGTTACATAACTTACCGTTGGGTATAGCCGCGCACGAACCACTATTGCACAAAACAAATAGTCCCAAAGAATTAGGATTGTTGTGCAACCATTGAGGTGTAACTACAGACGCCATTGCCAGACACAGGGAAAGTATAATAAATATCCCGGTGAGAACATAGTGAGTTGTACCAGATAACTCCATTCTCGAAGTTTAGACACAGATCAGGTCGACTGAATTACGTAGTTTTGGAATGTAGATCTCTATTGTTATGCTTGGTGTACTACATTGCTTGTAAAAACGAGTCGTCATTGAATAAATGTTGGAACAGTTTGCGGACTTTTAAAGGCCACATGTCTGCTGTATCTTTTAACATGACGTCAGCTTAATGTAAACATTTTCTTTGCAAATTTCCCTTCTGAGAACAACTAACCAGAACCTTGCTTTTAGTTGTCAGACAAACATCAGTTAGTTTGTCCAAATAGGTTTTAGTATACCTAACTGCATTACTGTTCCAAAATCTGAAAACAAAACATGAGGTAAACAGCCCATGACGAAAGTTGTTGTAGCATAAACTTAGCGCTGGTGATAAAACCTTTATCAGGATGAAACCACAATGCTGCCACAATTTCCAATCAAGGACAAAACTGCTGAGTAACTTAGGGGCGAAACAAAGTTTTCGCAGTTGGGCATTACATGAAAACGTGTTTTCCTGGATTTATTTTCTGACACGTTTCAAAATAAGCATCATTTCTTATATTAATCACTTCTTAACTTCGTCACTCCTATTTAGGTTGCAATCCTTGTTAAACACAACGAATAGCAACTGACAAAGACACTAAAATCATTGAATGCCTTTTTAAACGAGGCCGCATCGTTCCATATAAAACTCAAGCACGTTTAAATAAATACAACCAGTTAGGAAACCTGAAACTGCTTACCCACATTCCTTTGTCAAAGGGCAAAACCACAGCCGGTCATAAATTTAGTACAGCCTTGTGCTTTTTTTGTCAGTCAAGCATCTAGAGCAGTGTTTCTCAACTGTCTCATCAGCACAGCAAGATTTTCCCAATTTAAACTTGTTATGACACAAATACACATGTTAAACTGAAGTGTTGCGTTATATTTCAACATGCACTTCAGTATGGTACTTGCTAATGAACATTATCAACTGGGTTCTTACTTCTTGTGGATAATGGGGATTCTAATACTTTCATCTCGCTCAAACCGCTCTTCGGCATACTGGTTGAGATACAATTGTACATACGCATTCATTTACGTTCACGTTGTTAAGCTTTTGTCCTATTGGGTTTGGTTCCCTTTTGTGCGGTCGCATTAGGTCGCTGTGGACAAGCCGTGGACAAATACTTCGGCAGTGATGTACGTTTTTTTATTTTCAGGTGAAGGAGATAACGCGAACACGTATTTCTACTGCTCAGTTAAAACAATTTTTTTATGTGACTATGAAAAACACCTGCAAGTGACCTTGCCATCCCGACGCGGCCAATATTTCACTAGTCCGCATTACTCTGCGACAGCGAAGACCATCGTATTTGTAAGCGCTTTGCTTGACTGCGTTCGTGTTGCTTGAGTTCCATTCGGCTATCGAGTTCTACGATCTGACTGAAAGTGTGCTTCGACAATCGTCCAACGAGTTGACCAATACAAAAAGAGTTAGTCGAACGGTTTTTATTTCGGCCATAAAAAGCGCCAAAGGTTTGCCCTGAGTAGCCGACAAACGTGTAGTAACAACAATACCATTGAATTATTGCAGAAAAATTAGGGAACTAAATCCAAAATAACTAAAGGTGAGAACAAGAGGTGTGCAAAACTCATTAAAAAAAGCACTAACACCAACATATTACGATGTGCCGCTGTTAACGTTAGTTTCACTAAATCAGTGCAATCCTTTCATCAATATCCGTGTTTTGCACAGATTGATTTGAAACAAGCCAAAAAAACGATTTTAATAAGTTATCAACAAAATCACCCCCCTTAGCTGTACCCCAACACCAAACAACTACAGTTAACCTCGGTGCCGCGCGCCATCTAGCGGCAAGCTAATCAGACCAAACCGGCCACGACAGGCGTCGCCATTAAAATAGGTCGCCTGTTTTTCCACAATATTAGAGAAAAGGCAAATTAGAGAGACATATTATTGCAACACACGTTGCAACCTAAACTAGGTCGCCTTTGTTCTCCACAATATTCCAGAAAAAAGCCAATTAGAGAGTCACATTATTGCAACACACGTCGCAACCTAAACTAGGTCGCCGTTTTTCCACAATATTCTAGAAAAGAGTCAATAAGAGTGAGAGAGTAACATTATTGCGACACACGTCGCAACCCAAACTAGGTCGCCTGTTTATTCCACAATATTTTAGAAAAAAAGCTAGAACCTGTATATAAACCGCTCCCCTTCCGGCCACACGTTATTCGTGCTAAAAACTTAGACACCTATAGGTGCCAACTAGATAGACCAGAAAACGAGGATGCCAGGCATTTAGATAGGTGAAATAACATGGAAGCTTGGCGACATATACGTTATTCAGAAAGCCCTATTTCCGTAGAGGCCAGTCAAGCAATAAACGTATAAGTGAGAATATAAGCGATTTATTTAGATATGACTCTGAACAAGGGTTGGCAATCACTTTTCATGTTGTCACCCTACTTGCATAAATTACTAATGACTGTTATTGTTTTTCATTAGCTTTCATTTGAATAAGGACCTTTTATTTGAATAAACTTTAATTAATTTTAATTAAATACTGGAAATATTCTTATGCTGAAATCTTAATAAACCAACGATGTAACAAACGGAGTCAACGTGTGATTCGGAATGCCGTCGATTTACCTCCGAGGTTCTCAAGACAGCAGTCAAGATTATTAGCACATTATAATACTACATACTGATTAAATATTTAACTGACTTGGACGGCAGCATCTTGAAGAACTCACTCGCACCTTGCCCACTCGTACCCAGCGCACACTCGCACTTATACGCACGCGCACAGCACACGACGGTGCCACTTCAAGTCCGGATCTTCGCCGAATTCGGATAAAACTTCAGGTACGAAATGAATAGTAAATCAACCGATTACAGTCAGATACTTTTTTTACTGCATTCTGCTTCAAAGTCTGCGACTCTACAACATTGTAACATTGTAAACCTTCGGTCAAATAACCGCCAATGTCACCTCGCGTGTGGCGTAAGAGTCAACTGCCACGCATGTCGCCGAATGCGTTTCAGCTCAGGTCTTTAGTGCGTTATGTTATTCTGTATCAATGAATTCGGTTTATATTAAAAGATTTGTGTCAGCATCGGGTTGTTAGTGTGCTCACTTGAGGTGATTTATTCGATCAACCACTNCTACAACATTGTAACATTGTAAACCTTCGGTCAAATAACCGCCAATGTCACCTCGCGTGTGGCGTAAGAGTCAACTGCCACGCATGTCGCCGAATGCGTTTCAGCTCAGGTCTTTAGTGCGTTATGTTATTCTGTATCAATGAATTCGGTTTATATTAAAAGATTTGTGTCAGCATCGGGTTGTTAGTGTGCTCACTTGAGGTGATTTATTCGATCAACCACTGACTAGGTAACGCCAGGCTTGACACAAACGACATCGGATTAATCGGATCTTCGCCCAACCCGAATAAATTTGTTGGTCCGATCGAATCCAAGGTTTACTGTTCACACGAACTGCAGCTGAACGTTATGCGCAGTAGCCTGTAATGTAAAATATGTTACGTTAGCGACGAAAAGTTTTTAATCTGACAATCAGCGCAGTAAATGGAAGTACAACACCTTTTACTGTCGTATCAGCCAGATTCGAATTTCACAAAGGCTGAGTTCCAGGTCATTTTTCACCACTTATTACGTTTTAAAGGCAAAATTGACTACCTGTAGGTTGGACAGGTTTGGTAGAGTTGGATTTTAGCTAAGCTTTCCTTTCTATGTTGGAGATCGTTTTTATAATATCTAAACAGCTCAACGACCCGACCCGAAGTGACCAATCTGATTTTGGTTACAACTAGGGTTTTAATAAAACTGTATTGTTTGTTGCGCGAAAAATACAAGGGTAAAACACATGTAATTTTGGTATTTTTTATGTATTTTTTGTATTTTTGTAAGCTCATGAGTCGAGTGACTATACCATTAAAAGTAGTCAATATTTTGGTACATCCCACCTTTACTTCATACTATTCATTTCTTATTCATCATCGCCTTCGGGAACAATAATCGAAATCACCTGTGACTGCTCATAAGCCACTGCAAGGAAGATATCATGCACAATTACTGTACGCTGATAGATAACAATAAACACGGCTCTAAAGTTCGTAGTGGAAATGGTTGGATTGTGTTCAGCTGTACCATAGAAGTCATCGTGTGTATACATTTTTACACTTGTTATGTGCCATTCCCGCTACTCTCAGAAGCATCCTCGCGCCCCTCGTTTGGGTCGCGGCCATGAATTTGGGAACCACTAGCCTGCAAGGACAAAAAACTTTGCAGAGCAAGCGGATGCTCGCTGCCATTAAGCTGTTGCATTGTTGCCGGAGCATGTCGCAAGCTTTTAACAAGTTTTGATTTAATACAAAAAATTCATGTATTTTTCCATCGATGTATTTTTCATGTATTTTACACATGTGTATTTTACGTGTATTGTATTTTTGAAACCGTAGTTAGAACAGGTCAGAAGACACAAAACGCAAGTTGTGCGTGTTTGTCGAATATGATAGTTCCAGCAATTAAAAATTATAGGCCCGAAAAGGGAAATATTATATCCGTCAACGGTTATCACTTTATCAAGTATAGTTAATTGGTCCGTGTATAGTACAAAACTATTTAAAGCTGTAAAAAGGGTTAAACCGGATGTAGTATGATTCGCATTGTGACAACAATTATGTCTGCTGGTTATGGAATAAAGCATCTGCCGGCATTTGCATTCATGTATTGCTTCAACGCCATCCACCAACTTTGAGTCCACACTATGTTTCTCGACCACCCAAATTCATATTCTTTGTTTTCATCATCTAGCTCGCCTTCGAATTGATGTGCAGCACGAACTTTTTCTAAATCCACTGCAAACTTTTCATGTCCGTATGCATCCACTCGTTTGCAATGTCCTGAAAATTGGAATATATTTGCTTTGCCTACAAACTTCGGCGGTTATCTGTAACCAATAGACTGGTTTTACAACTTTCAACTATATTTGCCATAAACATTGACCTGTAGCGATGTTTATTCGAATGAGTGCGCTGCAGACAGAGCAGTCGCAACTGAGAGAAAAAAGAAAAAAAACGCGTGACGTACTGAACGGTTCAGTGACGCTTAATCAAGTGGAAACAATTCGACGAGGGAAAATCACCAGTGTCGCCACAGCGCAGTCTATTTGCTAAGCACATCACTTACAATGTTATTGAGCTTCTGGAACGCTCTTTTCTCTTCGTCCGATGCAAATGGGAAACTGCTTGTGTGTTTCTTTGTTGTATACACCGGCATTTTTACGTCGTCCCAAGTCATGCACATCTCATCCTGACAATGCAAAGGGTTTCAGGTTTAATTGAATTACCAAGTTTGAAACTTCACTAATTAGTGATTTTAAGCTCTGTTTTGTCACAGTACTGCTTGTGCAATTTAAGGGTATGCAGGATTTGAGCATACCACTAACTCGATATCGTTTGTGTGGAATAAAAACTTGACAGGCACCAAACAACCATTTTTGCCCCCAAGATGGCCGAGTGGTTAGCGCGACTGCCTTGTGCACACAAGGTTGTGGGTTATAATCCCATCTCGGTCGCTTGTGTTTCCCTGAGCAAGAAACTTAAGCGGCATTGCTCCAACCCAGAGGAAACCGATGGGTTGACCCAGATTGAAGTCACCAACTTTCAAAAATCGGCAAAATCAAATAAAAATGATCCAACGGAACTGCAATGACCCCCCCCGCTCGACGGCGGACTCATAATGAGCATAACACATTCAGGCGTTGTTCCGCCTCCTGAGGATAGAAATAAAACAAACAAAAAAATGGTTTTGTCAACTAGGGGATCTAGCCCATTGCACGACATATTTTCACAGAGGGCCACACCCGAAGAGAGCCCAAAACTGTAAATCCAATTATTTAATGGGTTAAATTAAAACACTACACTACATTGGCGAACGCTTAACGTTGCGACAATTTCATTTAATTTTTATGATGTTCTCTTGCATTGTGTCCAACATAAGACTACAATTTAGAAGTACCAATCTTCGCAGCAAAAAGCTAAAGTAATTGGCAGGGGTTTGTTAGGCATAACCTCTGTCGCACAGAACTTTTTTAGTAAACGCTTAAAAGTAAATGCTTTTGGTTTAGCCTTAAAATGTTAGTTTCTGTCAATTGTTACGCATTTTAATCCAATTGTGTAAGTTTTTGGTTATTTTGTACGATTAAATCTATTTTGTGTTTATCGCGGAGGCCTACGATTCGAAATGCGTTTATTCATGTATATTAGATCAAGAAAAGCGTACTTTTAACAGCACCAACGACTCATCCATATATTCGTTGATCATCACAAGATCCATATCCTTATCTAACTGCTGAATGTGTCTTTGAATTTTCTCTTCGTCAGTTAACATTGGATCCAACCCAAGATCATGTGACTGATAATTTCTAAACCTATGAAAACTCAGAAAATTACAAAACTCAAACTGCAAATCAGATCAGCGAATGGAACAATTCTTGCATTTGTATTAGGCTATTTGCTGTATCTTGGGCAAAAAGAGAAATCAGCTGTTCATTTTTAGTAACATAATTGCAGTTTAGTTTGTGTAGACTTAATGAAAAACGTACAAGCCTAATATTTTTAAACCTTTTTTCGCAATTGTAATGTTTTTATCACAGTAGTAAAATAAACTGTAAAAACATAGCTATTACCTAAAATACCAGGGCGCCGAAGCGTTTAGCAACTTTGAAGATTTCAGCAGAAACTCGTTAACACTTAAATTTTGTCCCTGTCGGACGTATGTAATAGGCATTCCAAAACAGTTGGATTTATTTTCGAAGGTCTTTGCGTAGTAATCGTATCCAGATTGAAACGCAGCCCACGGCTCGCGAATTATGGTGATGTACCTAAAGGACGAATTCAAAAGGTAAATTTTAAGATTAGTTGTCTTGCATTTATTACAGAAAAACAAAAATAAAATAATTTTCTATTTTGGCTAAGCTTGTAGAGATCTATTAAATAATGTTTTAAAAATTAGTTCAAACAACTGTTTAAAGTGTTATGAAACGACAAATTAACTTAAACAAAACCTAAAAAATAAATAATGCTATAACCTATTTAAGTAAGTGCAAACTTTGTTTTTTTGTGCGCCAGCCTGATTTTTTGTAAAATTTACTTGTGGGTTGTGAAAGATAGAAAAAAAGGATGTCCTGTTTTTTTGTGACGACAGTTGATTTTTATGTTTGTACTGAAGCCAGAAGCATCATTTTATAGCAACGCAGCTATTAACACAAAATTGTAAGCGTTACCTAATTTATTCCCCTTCCTCCAAATCTGGTTACTAACATAATATGCAATAGTTATAGTAAGATTTTGGGTTAGTAAGATTCTAATATTTGCCGAACAATCCGACGCACTTAAAATGTGTAGGGACCCTATAACTATTTTATTTAAAATCATTTTTTATTAAAATTTGACTTTTTACAAATGTGACATGAATGTGTTGGTTTTAAGCTCACTTTGTTTCAGGAGGGTAGCAGCGTCGCATTTCGTCTGCATCGAATCTTGTGTGCCATAAGGAAATGGTGCCATTTCTTGGATTTTTAAAAACACACCGAAATTTTCCGGGATATCCTCCGATAAATGGATGGGGGAAAGTGTTTACCAGTTTCTGTTCGAAAAACAGTTTACTTAATTGATGTGTCTAAACAATTGTGGTGTTTTAAAGCGTAGTTTTAATCTAGCAATTCTAGTGAGATGTTTTTTTTCAAGTTATTGCGACTTACATGAGTCAATTTATGTAGTTGGGAGTACTTGTATAACAGATAGGACATTGCAGTGCTCGCTGTTTTATGGGTTTTGAGAAAAACAAAACTTGAAACAGGTAATGTGCATTTTCTCCGTCGATGAAAGAAAGATACTCGCTTCGATTTATAGTTGTTTTCCACGGCTGTCACCTGTTAGGCATAGAGCTGGATTAATTTTTTTTAAAACTCTTATACATTTAATTAGTTTTGCGTGATTTATCTAATGTAGTGTATAGGTGACAATGATTAGTCACAGTTAAAAGATAACGAAACTAAAGCACTTTAGCGGGAAAACTTGTGCCGTAAATCTTAAAGTGTAGGTTTAAGTATCGCAGAAATATATATTCGCATAACATTTAACGAAGTATTGTGACAGGTTTCAAATTTCTTCCTAGTTTCATGACAGGAGCAACATATCTTTTTGTTAAGCAATAGTTAAAACATTAATGACAATACCAAATTGCAAATCGACACATAAACTTTACAATGCGACAGGAATGTAAACAACTTCAACCATAGGCTAATCAAAAGTCACATCTACACTAAACTATATCATTCTAACTTAAATTGCGGTATCTGTCCAAAGACTACAATGGTCCCAGAACAGTACATCGTAAGCCATGTATGTTTATTAACCATTAACCTACCCTCGAATGATTTGTCATAAATGTTGTCGAGTCACGACGAAGCGTCAGCAAATACAGCATAAGAGTTAAAACGACAAAAACAACCAGCAACCGGCGACTTTTCACCATTTGAATAGTTTAAAACACAACTTGTTTGCATTCCAATTAAAACAACAAGAACCTAAGTCATGTAAATCTCTGCCCTGATATACCAACTTCCAAACGTTTTGCTACGCTCAGAGGTTTTCAGACGTTACAACCAAATATTTCAATTGTTCTGCAGACAATGCGCCAGTCAGCTGTGATAATATATTGTTTTGACATTGTAAATTCGGCAACAGTAGTCGTATGCTGTGACAAATTGTTTGACATTGACTGTTTTGTAATCATTGTGACAACTGGTAAGCATATAAATATGTACATATATACAGACTTAGAGAAACTAAATAATGCTGATTAATTGCAGTGTGGTCTTTGCAATCGTAAACCACAAGCCGCAGAGGAAACCAGGCCACATTGGTACACGAATAACCGGAATTGCCTGATCTAGTTCCCAGCCTGCCTTGGTGCTTGTTGTTTCTCAGCATATAACCAATTAGCGTGTTTTCGTGTTTTTTATATTAGCGTTTTTAAGCATTTGGATCCGTTGTCACAACAGCGCGGTTTCTTAAACATTAGGAGACGTTTGCTATTAACACGATGCAAAATCACTTTGGAACCGATGACGTTAACACACGCTTAATTTAGTATTTGACCTCACGTTTTTTAATTCATAGCAGGCAATGGTAAAAGAGTTTGAACATATTGGCAAATCGCATTGATTTCAGTTTTCAAGGTTTCTTGCTCAACCATTTGTCAATCACAAGTTCTTCTAAACCAAACTGATCCACCGTTTCATACCAACACTTCGATGAGTCCAAACTTTCAAAATAAAAATGTAGTTGTTAACAATTTGACATGTTTTGAAATTATGTGCCATCGTTATACTTTCAAACGTCTAAAATGTAATGTCTATGTTTTTTTATTTTAAGGCGTGGGCTGCAGGACGTTCAATGTCGCTCCACCAGATGTGCCCTTCACGTTTTTGCGTCTCATAACGTTTTAACGTTGCTCAACTATTTCCGGCCTGGTGATTGATTTAGTGGTATTGTGTCGCTATGTTGCTGTCGCAACGTGAAACAAACTCAACTCAACCCAACGCGATATTTTGATACAGACAGAGAACAATACACAAAAGCAAAGCAGATTTTGTTGTTGTAGGCCTTTTTATCAGTAACTTTGTTCTTTTTGTTTCCCAAGAACGTCTCAAATGCTTTGTCATTCGCTGTCATTGCGTGAATTGTTAAAATTGTGGTTGAAGGTACTACTACGTTTGTTGTTTCAATTCTTGCTTTTTACGGCTGTGTAGCCATAAAAATCAATTCGTCGTCAGAAATGGTCTGTCGGCAGAAACGTCATTTCGTCGGCAAAAATGGTCTGGGTAAGGTGACGCCGTAACCAAAGATCAACGTTACGCATTGTTCAAACTCCACAAAATGTTTTTGAATGGTACGTTCGATATTGTACTTCCCATTACCAAATGCGTAACAAATGACTGTGTCTCATCAAATATTAATAAAGGTCATAGACAGATAATTGACTTGGCACTTGAAGTAGTGTCTGTGAGGAACAATGAAAGGTAGTTATTTGGCATCAATATTGGAGTCGTCCAGTCTATTTTTGTCGCTATTTTGCTTATTAATTTTGTATACCTCTGTGGCAAGCAAATGCTCTGAAAAAGGCAGTTTGACCGAAATATGTCAAAAACATTCATGGTCACTTATCGTCTCAGTCAGAAATCGACAAATGGAATGCAATAATGCGTTCTCTAAATGCTTTTACGAGGATACTGCTTGTTTTGATGTCGGATTGGTTAATGTTAGGAACCTTTGGTCAAACAAAGTGAGTGGAAAAATAAATAAATAAAGTAATTTGCTTGTAACTAAGTCTTGGTTTTCAAGCTGCACATGGAGCCGCGCCATTTGTCAAAACAAGCCAGTAAGTTTACTGCATATATCTGAGAACAAATACTTTTCCTCTGGTTTGCTGGAAATAGTGGATACTGCTGCATCAACGACAGGTTTATACTGGAGGTATGGAGGAGTAGGAATACTGTGCTATTGTAATATTGCGTAAAAATTATGTACTTGTTTGGTTGTTTATGCCAAAATAAACTTGACCATAACTTAAAATTCCTGTTTATCTTTTTCTCTGATAGTTGCTTTTTGACACGCCGCATTAGAACAGGCTCGTGTTACTTTATCAACCATACGACATTCTGGTTGTTGTTTGCTTTTTGACCACTAGGGATTTTGTGTGTTTTAAATCCACACTCAAAGCATAGAGATCGCAGACCGAGGCCCAACAAGCTTTAAATCGTTTAACTAACGTGCAAAGCGTCAAATACCCACTGAAATGCCACTTAGGGCCCTCTATATCCACCGGAAATATAGCGGCATGGAATAACAAAATAATGCCAACATAAAAACCTAATTTGGTCAATTTGTAAAATTTAGAGAAAGTTCGGAAAAATGCGAATCAAAATTCGCCATTCCCCTCCCATTTAAAGCACAATCGATCACCTACACCTTAAGCCATTTTTACGTCGTGCGAAAGAGTGAGGGGTACAATGAATCAAACATTTACCGAATGGCGGATTATGATTTGTTTGGAGGTTTCGTATTTTGGCTGAAGATGGCGGAACGTCATCTTAACAATTGCACCAATGTGGGGTAGGTTTAAAACTCAAATTGCCATTAAGCAACAGCTACCTTGTTTTCCTTTGTTTTGTCCAGGAATAACAAAACCGATGAGATTTGTGAGATAGAGTTAAATATCTATAGTACAGAATCTCAACTGACGATTTCGCCTGAAAACAATAGAAACTTTGGAGTCAAATTTTTCGATAAACTTCTGTCGAAGTTCTTGTTAGCCAGCTCATTTCTTGAACTTGATCATAAAGTATGGAGATGGATGGATTGGCAACTGGTTTGTATACCAATATACGTGGGTGGTATTTTTTTTACCTTTTTATATTTTTTTTCAGTACGACAAAGGCATGGAACCAGTTACGAAAATACACGCATGTCACAGCTACAGCGACTACTTGGTTGCAATTCGGCCTAATTTTTCAGCCGTTATGTTTCCCGCGTATGAAAGTCTACATACCGATAAACACTACGCAAGCAGTAACTTACAGCTGATGTCAATTACTTGCTTTGATTTTTTATCGGAATCCGCTTTTATTGGGCTTGATATTGATGGAAATTTTCATTTGATTTACAATGATCTTCAATTATTTCACAAGGTAGATTTGTGTACCCGGGACCCTATTTGCAGTGAGAGTGATTTTAAGTTGAAATCTTTTTTAGGTCAGCAGTCTAAAGACTGGTGCAAAGCAAATTTTTCATACCAACGTGCCCTCCCAATTGCTAATATTAGATTCACAAAGAACGGCTTTCACGTCCGAAAATTGCGTTTCTGGTATACGACACTTCAAATTTGCCGTTTGACATTATGTGTGTGTGGATGAAACTTAACTTTAAACTGATTTGTTTATTTTAACTGCAGAAATTATAGAGCACGATACGATATGTTCAATACCTTTGCTGGGTAGATGTCTTAACACTCACACAATTACCGAATATAGTCAACTTGCCAATATTGGAAAATCATGTCACGAAAACGATACCTTGTATTTATCAAATCCACCAGAAAATGATATATCTTTGAAAACCCAAATAGAAAGTAAGTTTAATTTTAAGCGAGTCTCGCTGTTTTTTTGTTGCCTATGTGTGAGCACTAACTTGGTTTCGTTAGGACCAAAACTCAGGCTTATATTATGTACATATTTTAACAGACTGGAAATCGTTTCAAGGTCGGAATTATCGTATTTTTACTGCCCTGAGAACTTACGCTGAAGCATCATCTCGCTGTCGTAGCTACAATAGTCCCAAATGGAAATCGGATCTTGCTGTAGTTAAGACGCTAGAGCTACAAACCTATCTTGTAAACTTGACAAAGCAAGCAGTTGCAAGTGAAAGTGAAAGCTTCATATTTTGGATCGGAGCAAAAGAAAGAATGGGAAAATTTTGGACGTGGAGAGACGGGTCTGAGGTTCCAGTTCCCGAATTTATCAAAACGTCTGATCCAAAGGTAAATGTATCCGACGTTCCAAGCGGAAGCGGAAACGAAAGCGAAAGCGGATTTGAACCTACTTTGTTACCGTATACCACAAAGCAATCTTCAGAGATGTTCAACCCGTCACCGTTTTGGAAAAGGTTTATTTTTAATCAAAGCAATGAGACAATGTGTCTCGGCCTGGGAAATGAAGATGCTGGAAGCGACATCTACGGTTGGCTTCCAGTTCCTTGCACAACCACAGCAATGTATATTTGTGAAATGTGTAAGTACGATTTTTGCTAGTAAAATGGCTATAGTTATAAAATTGGCCGTAAAAGATTTTTACTAAAATGATTTTTATATTTGACTAAACCTGGACCTTTACGTATTGGGGCTTTTGTCGTCTGTCCCAACATAATTGAAATACAATGATATGGAATTATGTAGCAAATAAATCGGATGTATGGCTGAACGTTATCTTAACAATTGAACCAATGTGGGGTAGGTTTGAAACTCAAATTGCCATTAAGCAACAGCTACCTTGTTTCCCTTTGCTTTGTCCAGAAATCACAAAACCGATGAGATTTGTGAGATAGAGTTAAATATCAACAGTACAGAATCTCAACTGACAATTTCGCCTGAAAATAATAGATGGATTTCTGCAGCAAATAAATTGGCTGTATCTTATTTGTAAATATATGATTAGTATTTTAAATCAAAAAAGACATAAGCACTCCTAAAAAAATGAATTTTGATTGAATGTAAAAACTTTTTTCGTTTTTAGACCGTACTGCTTGGGATGTTTTTCCGAACGCATCCGGGTTTGAAATGTATCGGGCGGACAACAACCAAGTTTTTTATAACTTAAGTAAAGTTTTCCTTAATTCGTCATCACCTGAAATGCATTGTGCTGAACAATGTTTACAGAAGCCAAAGTGTTACAAATTCCTACTGAATTACGAGTCGTAAGTTATTATTTCACGCGAATGTGTTTTTAGGAGCTGTTTAATAATGTTTTGTTAGATCGAGCAACAACCTTGCAGAATGTTATGGAGCAAATTTGCACAACACCACTTCCCAACTCACAGGAAGTGTTGGAAAAACAACCGGGTTCCTCCGTGCAGCAGGTTAACTAACTCAACTGGGTTGAGTTGTATTTATGTTGCTATCTCAACTTGTATTTATGTTGCTAATCGTTATCTGCATAATTAAAAATATATATGCATGTTTTTTACGCTTTTGTAAGACAACATTGTGGAAAATGTTGAAGGTTTTGCTTACCGTAACCATATCAAACACACAATATTGTTTCTGTTTCCTAGAAATTTCGGGAAACGGGCCAGTTACGGATGCTATAACAACTGAAAATTATCACCTAGGTAATTATACAAGCGGTGGATACATAAGCATACCAAGTACAATAATTTGTGGTTTATCTGTTTAAAAACACTTGTCCTGTTTTTTAGATGACACAATGATGCCAAGTGACGTTCTTTGCACAACAAATGTATCTGCTAAAAATTGCTCAAAACTTGGTTGTTATTTTAGAGAAGTAAACGGAAATTGTTATGCCAAATTTTTACCAACTACGGGTATAGACAATTTATCATCTAACTTTATAAAATAAAACACTTCTAAAACATTTTTTGGGTTTGAATTTAGTGACCCTGAAGAATTTGGGGTGTTGGTGGCATAAAGAATCCCATTCACAAATATCACAGCTAGACGGTAAATCGTTCTTCTTGGATGGTTCGTTTCGAAGCCGCAAATTTGCATTGCTCAAGTGTTACATGGCCACACGGTCTCTGGGCTTAAAGACATTTGCTCTACAAAATGGCGGTCAATGCTTTGTCTCCGCTGACGAACACAACGTGTTTTTGTCACAAAAGTCATTAAATTGTTTGAATGATGGAAAAGGCGGTTATCAATCAAACCAGGTTTATGGCATACCAGGTAGAATTAAACAAACATATTACTTCATTTTTAAAACTCACTTGTTTTTTTTTGGTATTTTGTTACAAGCTTTGTTTTAGTATACGCTCGCAACATATATTCATACCAGCAAAAAGCTCAGGCAGAAGCCCAAATTAAGTGTATTATCAAAATTTGTATCGAGTGTACCTTCGCAGATGATGCAGAAGAACTGCTTCGGGTTGCTGGCCCGTTTACAATTCATCCACACACTGATTCGTCTGAGGGTGCAGCGGTTGATGTATTAGATGATCTTATTCTATCCCAAGTCGATCATGAAAAGTTTTATTTATCGATTTTGTCCGATTCTTTGGCAAAAAATGTTTTCCTTCGTTTAAAAACCAGAGACGCGTACATGCGGGTTGACGTGGACGGAAGTTTTACAATGAAGGGCAGTTTGCAAACAGGAAGCAAACTTGCATTTGACTATAATTTGGTAATGTTAAAAGAGTTTCCAAGTCTCTGTTGTTTTGTAATTGCAGTTGATTTTTCAGTCAGCACAGAGCGATTTTATTTTTGCAACATTTGAGCTGGTAGATGAACCGAACAAATACATGAAACGCAAAAACAATGGATTTGTCATCACTGAAGGGTTGGATGATGCAGCGATTTTTGAAATTTCAACCGGTAACGTAAATCCTGTTTTTCCTACTACAGTACATGCTTTATGCATCATTCTACTGTTGTTTCTTTGTTGTAACAGTAAATATTAATAATTGGCTTTGCTGAATTAGGCTTTTTCTGTTTGTTTCTATCCAGATTTGGTTGGTTGCGATGTTCAGCCACGGTACAGGCGCGTTGCGTTTAATGTGGCTGTGACCAAACAACAATGTTTAGACGCTGGACATTGTTATCATGCAACGTCTTCAGATTATCCCAGTTGCTTCGTCAAACAACTGACTGGTGAGTAGCATTTGATTTTTTTGGATACTGAGTTTCGGTCAGGTTAACTCAATACCACACCTATTGGATCGTATTTGACTGGTAAATGTTTAAACCACAATGCAACTTCATGAATTCAGTACGCATGTACAAATGTAAGATAACAACATGGAGAGGAGAAGAAGTCTTCTACAGATAATAGTTAATNTCGTATTTGACTGGTAAATGTTTAAACCACAATGCAACTTCATGAATTCAGTACGCATGTACAAATGTAAGATAACAACATGGAGAGGAGAAGAAGTCTTCTACAGATAATAGTTAATCGTCGAGTTAGGATACATTTGATCGGGTTGAAAGCCGTAAAACGAGTGTAATTACTTTGTTATCAGCCATTAGTGTTTTTTTGCAACTTGTAAGTGTAATTCTAATGCAGAGATAAATTTCGTTTAAATTTTAAAATTGAGCTTATATTTTCGTTCAAGGCGACGCCTTTTCAAGCGACTCATGGCTCAAGTCAGTATATAGCAGTTACGAATATATGTTGATACACTTGGAGAACTCAGTTAATTCATTCGGAGGCAATTTTGGCCCAGTCAATATGGAACTAGGAAAACAAAAATGTATTGAAGAAGGAGGGGAAGTAGCATATGTTGGTCTGGATAGCAAAATGGAATTTCAGTGAGTGTACCTGAAAACTTGACAAAAAGTTTCGATCATGGACTGCTGAAAAAATATTTCTACTGAAAACCTTTTTAAATATCTCACGATCTCATTCTTAAAATAAAAGCAATTTATTTACTAAATTAAACAATTATTCTGTATTCACGAGCGCTGTAGAAGTGTCCATTGATTTTTTTGTAACAAATAAATTGCTGCAAGTCACGAACCATTTGTGCTTAACTAAAATAAATATGAAAGCAGAGGGTGGACTTTCTATGCAAGGATTAATTCGCACAAATAATCCCAAAGCGTCCCGGCAACATCAAACACTTGATTACACACGAAACCAGTGGTTCTCAAATTGGGGTCCGCTCTACCCTAGGGATCTGTAAAGCGATTTTAGGGAAACCGCGAAACGTCTTCTGTCTCTCTCTCTCCGTCCACAATGCTCGAACGCGTAACTACTGATATATTCCATTTGTAAGTTTTATGTGATCGTTGATTGCGCCCGTTGTGGCACACCGCATAATGGTGCTTTATGAAATCATACGTAACAATTGACGCGATTGTTACATACGCAAACCATATTGCTAAATTGTATTCGAACGAAAAGTATAATTCAAGTTAAATTTTAGTGCACCACAAATTATTGTAAAAAATTGCATGCGGACCCAAATGTAAAAAAATTAGAACCAATGCACTATACCAATCATATTTTTCGTTTTGGTAAGGTTTTTCATTAGTCCACAACTTGATGTTTATGTGTACTGCAACCACCTAATACTGTGCAACGTGAAAAGTTTTGCCATAATCGCTTGTAGTCACTTCACACATATGCCCAGTTGTGTAAATTATTTAGCCTTTCTGCACAATCTTGAACAAAAAAACTAATATATTTTCAAGATTTCTCCAGCATATGATGTTTCGATCGTTCCCAAACCAAAAAGGTGCTTTGATGGGAATCACCCACGACTCAATAGACGAAAATGTCCTTACACTTGCCGAAAACAAAGATTGTGTTGTTTTTCTTGACAACCAGTTGTTGGGAGTGGATTGTACAACTACGATTACAAATGCACTTTGTCAACGTTTGGCAGGTAAGATTTTTGAACGTATGCTGCAATTTTACCATTTAGTATTTTTGGATTTTGAAACAATTTTAACAGCAGAATAAAAGTAACGCTTTGACTCACTTTTACAGCTCGCTGCAATATTAATAAAGAGTTTCGTGAAGAATGTTTGTCAGGACAGAATTTAAACAAGGCAGACTGTATATTGAAGGGTTGTTGTTACGAAGAACCGATCGCTGGAAATCCGACATGCTACAGGCTTTACACACCGGGTAAGTATAGCTGTCGTGGGCGAGAAATCTAAAAAAAATATAAAGCAGTATAGCATGTTAGATTATCAGTTTAAAAAATATTGATGGACGTAAGGGAAATTTTTCTTCCAAATTTAAGTGCTGCAGAATCTGTGCCGAGGATTGCAGGGCCACTTCATAGCGTCGAGTAACGCTCAAGCTAAAATAAAAGTAAATTAAATTAACATAGTGCATACAACATAAGATTCAACAAACATATGATCAAAATAAGATGGGACAACACAAATGAAGGGGTAGCGATCCTTGCGTTATGCCTTGATTATTCGATAGTTCCCCCCTGTGACTTATTTTAAGGCAGCTCTGTCTCGGAGCTGGGCCAAATTTAAAAAGTAGTATTTGGAATTTTTAGGCTTTACCATCTATTAAAATACGCAGTTTAGTTAATTTCCCTAAAAACTACTTTACAGCCATCAAACACTTGTGCTCTAGCCCACACGGATATAAATTTATTTCCAAAATAAATTTAACTTTTTTTGCATGTGCTAAGTTATATAGTGTCGAAAACTGTGGGATGATGTTATTAGGATATCGCGTTTTGTTAACTATTGAATTTGACGGTTTATGTCGACTCAGGATTGATGTGGGGACATTATTAATTCGCGTCAGACAGATAGTTACAGTGTTGGCGACTCGTAGCGACTTATGCCTAATACACACACTTTGATCAAAAGGGTGTGATCATCATTATGAAACAGTCGAAACCCTGCAATTACATTTTCCTACTAAAGCCAATGATACCCCAAGCTTATTTTACACTATCGGCGACCCAGCAATATAAAATTGCGCAACAGGTGCGATAATATAATTTGATTGTTGTTCGGGACAAAAGAGTTTATGTGAAACTACAAGTAAAGTGAATATAATTGGCCACAGTCCTAACTCCAAAAAGTACTCACCAGCAATAAGAAGATACATAAGAAATAGTAAATTACATCAGAAAAAAGTACAGAAAAAAATAAGATTGTTTCCTGATTGCGGCAACCAGGGCTGGATTGTCTACTAGGTGACGTACGCTCTTACGACATCATGAAACAGGGTCACTACTTAAATATACCAAAACCAACTACATTTTGGTCTATAAATCCAGTTACAAAATTAGTAAAAATGTGATGAATTATTTGTAAAAACGTTAAATGTGCTAACGTGAAATTGACGGATAACAATCTAAAAAGTATTGTTTGTGTTTATTTCTGTCCACTATTGTATCAAAATGATGTAACGATTGACGCATTTTAATGTATGTAGTAATGGAGGTTGTTATGGTGTTTTTTCTATGGTAGAGGACAACGTTGACCCCAAATGGAAAGGTACTCCCTACAGTGAATACGTATATTTTGTGACGTCTGAAGTTGCTACATCTGTTGACGATGCGCAGAAACAATGTTGGGAACGTGGCGGAGAGTTGGCGTTTTTCGATCTCTCAAATGAAGAAGCGTTTAGGTTCGAATAATCAGTTTTAACCCGTTTGCTGCTTTTTTGTGTAACGCTGCTCCATATCGCTATAGCTTACAGTTGATATCCTTGATGGGTAAACATTTTTTATCATTGTTTCAATTACCTGTTTTAGGTTTTTAGCGGAAAATGTGTTTGTTCCTAAGTCTCGCATGTGGATTGCGTTTTACTATAATTCAGCGCTACAAAAATTTGTCTCTCGCAATGGTATCAACCTAAATAATCCATGGATGGAAAGTGAACCCGGTGGTAGCGAAACTGAAGGCTGTGTAATAATTGCGAATGGAACCTTGCTACCTGTTGCTTGTGATTCAGCAAATAACACGGTTTCGCTGTGTCAACGGTTTCTACAAGGTACCGTACGTTTGCGAAATTCCATTGTCTCTTAAATTAATATGCAATGTTATTAACTGTAATCTAGTGAATCAATGATGATGATAAAACCAAGATAATGTTTGATTTGCAAAAAATACTTTTATGATTTGTTTGAACAAGCACCGACAGTGAAATAGAATTTTGCAAATGTAGAAAGTGTATTTTTTGCAATTTACTGATTCCAGCTGTGTAAAATAGGTCCTAAATTACGTGTTCATTACTTGAATAACATTAAATTTGTTTTTTAATGCTGAAGCACCGAAAAGAAATCAATTGGAGGAAAAGATTGTCACGTGCGAACGTAATTATACCATGTGCGACGAATACAAAGACGAGTGCCACAAAAGTGCAATTTGCGTCGAAGATCCTGGATCATTTCACTGCGTGTGTCAACAAGGATTTACTGGAAACGGCAAAGTAAGTGTGTCAATTATTAAAATTTTTTGAATTGCACTTTTTAAATAATTAATGCCGACGTGTTTTTACACCGCAGTGATATTTTGTTGGTAAGCTATATTAAATATAACCAGTGGCCTTATTATTCAAACAGATTTGCATTGAAATGATTAGTTGTCCGTCTGGGTGGAAACAATTCGAAAACAGTTGCTTTTATCTTCAGGTAAATAGTAGCAACGTTTTTGAATATTTTGTAATCCCCGTTGGGTTTACAAGAGCTTAAGTTCATTAAGGTTTTGTTTTGCTTACTCGGTGCTGTAGATTAATTAGCTGCTAACTACAGGCGGATGACCCCGTGGACTTTTATCAAGCAGAAAACAAATGTATGACAATCGGCGGACACTTGATGTCGCTGCATTCCAAAGCGGAACAAAGTTTTGTGCAAGGTTTGTTGCAAGAGGGCCAGCACTTGACTTAATGGCCACCATACCGATAAAATCATAAAAAACAAAAAAGTTTCGCCACGCGAGAGCATCAACTGAGGCCCTTGACTTACGTACAGATATTAAATGCCTAAACGGGATTCGTACTGTTGAGTGTGTTGGGTTAAAAGGCCATATTACGTTTGGGTAAACGCTGAATTACACAGTTATAAATTGCTGTGGATCCGCGTAGGAACATGACATGTTTTAGAGGTACACTGTTGAGGTCGCATTTTCGCCAAAATACCGCTGCCAGTCGTTGTTTAATTTTAGTTTATCAAACAAATTTTTATACTACACAGGGAAATTGTTTTGCAAACTATTTTGGTTTTGAAACTCTTTTGTATCGTGTAGATCTTATGAACGAACATGCAGTATCGTACATATGGATTGGACTTATGATTGACCGGGCGACGTCTGAGGCATTTTGGATAGATGGGTCGCATTGCGTGAGTGTAATCTTTCTGCTATGTATATTAAAAAACAGTAAAAGAGGAAATTTTTTCTAGACTAACGTTTACGCGGTGTGCATATTCAGTGAAAAGTAAATACCTATTGTTATCATATCTTCTTTTTTAGGGCTTCGGTTGTGGTAATATTGGAAGGACTACAGACAGTCCCATTTGCCTATACATGCATTCATCTAGCGCAACTGATTGGCAACAAACCCAATGCTTGCGGACATCGCAGTTGTTGCCGTACGGATATGCTTGTAAAATTGACCTGACACGTAAGACAAAATATGAGATATATATTTGCATTATTTGCACACATTTCGGTTTGAACAATGTTCTTACAAACTGCTTTGGTACTTTTATTCAAATAGGTACGACACAAGTCCACTTTTATCTTTCTTCGTATTCCAACGAATTCTTTCCAGGTTTCGCTAGTCTTATGGTAAACGGCCATCATGTAGCGGTAAGTTTTACACAGCAACATTGTACTTCATGTAAAAAAGAAAAACGTTTTGTGATAAATGGTTGAATTTTTTATATTCCGACTTTAAACAATAACAGTGTTTGACTTTAAACAATAACAAAACAATACCATTTCGACTAAGATTTTACCAAAGTTTCTTTTCTGCAATCAGTGGTCGTCAAGCGAACGAAATTGCTCCTTGGTTGGTTGCATTCACGTGACTGGTCATGATGAGTTGGGCAATATTATACAGTACAATGAAGGAATGCCTTACAATGGTTCGAGTGGACAAATGTCGAATTTAGTAACGGTTTGTAAATATAACATACGTTTGTGTCAGAATAAAAAACGCTTTTTCGCCAAATTTCTACAAATACAGCCATCTTGGAAACTGGTAACTTTTCATCAACATTTTAGGAAGAAATGATATTCGTTGCCATAGTGACAGAAGGAAGGTGGCTAGATGAAGCGTGGACAAATCTTTCTGCTTCGCTAAAGCAGAACGGAATTATTCTTCCACGGCACGACTTTGGTGGATTAAAAAACAAGTCAGAAGAAAATGCAGAAAGCAGTTTTGTCGGAAGTTTTGTGATGTTGTGTCGCCAACTGCAGAAAGAAAGCTTTCTTTGTCCAATTAACTCGACTGGGAGATTGTACGGAGAACCTGTCAAAGGTTCTATCGTTATACCTGTTCCACAACACAAGGGTCAGTTACTTAATAAATAAACAACTTGTCTTATTACAGAAAGGTTCAGGTCCATTGCTCTATAGCAGTGATTCCCAAACTGTGTGCCGCAGTATAAATTGTGTGCATGATTTATTTCCAAGAGTGCTGAAAAATATTCGTTTTTGCAAAATGCAAGTATTTTCAAACATATACGGATGTCCCTAAGAACGCTAGAACCTTGTTTTATTCTTATTTGTTACGAAAAGTAACCTCAGCAATCACATGAAGGTTGGAAAATAAATTTCTTTGAACATTTTTTACAAAAATTGTATTTTGCTGAGCAATAATTTGAGATAATTTGAGTGCTATGTACAATTTTACCGGTAATGTTAAAAACTGAAATCATGGACTGATGGTTTTTCAGCACGTTCATTACTAATTTGTCATAAAACCTTGTTACTACACGATATACATGTACTATGCCAAAAATATTTAGAGCCTTTGTTGATCACGTTTGATGAACTGCTTCACCTTGGATCGCCTCCATTTGAGTTAGCATTCTTGAAACGCCAGGGTTTTGGTTGGAGACCGTTAATGTGGCAGTGGATAAATTCTTATCCTCAACTTGTAACAGGCGTGCGGAATAATGCTTTGCGATTCAGGTACATTCTAACTAAAAGCTAAATGTTTAATAAAACCTTTGCTCTTAGGACTGTTAAACTGTTACCAGTTTTACCCTTCTTCATTACGCAGTATTTTTTCCTTGTTTAGACAAGGTAACCAAGTATCAACATCAGGCAACGAATGTTGGGGAAGTTTATTGAATGCCCAAAGGTGCAAACATGGTTTGACGGTTTCTTTTTGGATACGGGTTATGCATTGGCCCACCAAAGGCGATTTGATTGTAATGAACGCAGGTTTGTGCACTGCATCAACTATTAATTTTTTTATTTCAAATTTTTAACTGTTTGTCTTTAGTCACAAGTTAAGCACATCACATGTCAGTGGAAAGTGTGAGATGACTTTGTTTTGACCTGGGTTTTATAATACTAGTGAAAATTAAAATGTTATCATGCAACACGAACAAGTAAAACCGATGATGACCTAAGAAATTGTCAAAACGTCTTCTGAATCAAACTATAACATTTACCGTATTTTAAAGTCCATGTGGCTTTTGAACAGTGTTTCTAATTCTTTAATTTAAGGAATTTTACTAAAAATTATTAGGTGGAATTACCGATGACCACATGTGCAAAGGGTGGTCCTTAATTCTTGCGAGTGGAAAATACTTTAATTTAGTTGTTCACACTAAAACTCAAACATCGATTATAACTTTTTTCGCCACCCACCGGGTAAGTAGATTTCATATCGTTGTAGCGAGAACTACGTGAATTAATGCGACTATTCCTTCACAGAAATGGACAAATGTTTGGTTTAACGTGAGTTCGTCAAATCAAGTTCGGTTGTTCGTTGATTTGGTAGAAGAGGCCGGAACCAAACCAAATCCTTTTACTTTTAATGGACACCTTCCCAACTGTCAAAAATCCACTTTTGTCATTGGAAGCACCTCTGTAGACGGAGAGTTTGATCTGGATGAAATGACAATGTTTGACGAAAGCTTAACGGTAGATGAGAGCGAAAATATGAAAGGTATAACAACATTTTTGCTAAGCGGACAGTGTAGTGTGCTCATATGGCAGGTTTTGTTGCAGAAGGTCAATATTGTACTTAATAGCTTCAGAATAGATCAACGCTGAGTTTTCGCCATTAGACATGCTTTAAGTATTGATTCTTAAAGACCAACGTTTCATAATATTCAATGTATATCCCCCCACACTATAGTTGCCCCCCACACTACCGGCTAACAATTTTAAGCTGGAACAATTTAAACCAAGTGTTCTTTGCTATAGCATAAAAATTGGGAACAAAATATAAAACATGTTTTAGCAAATATGCTACTAGATTTTAATATTCTTGTACAGGAAATAAACCTATTCGGTATCAATGGTTAGCTAACGTATCAACTACGCAACCAGTCAAGGCCACTCTATATGGAGGAGAAAATTGCACGGCGTAAGGGTACATGAAATTTTTGGTAAGGAACATTTACTCTCAAAACGTTATTGTTGCACAGAAGTACGGATAGGTTCCATCAAGCGTGTGGACGTTTTGTTAACCGATGTCCTGGTAGTCCAATTTACTGTTCCAGCGGGTTTACTGTTTCATTCAAGATAAAAGTGGGTCTCTTGACAATAATTTCTCGCGCATTTTTTGTGGTGGTTGTTTTTTCTACGCAGGTACCCTATGAATATGATGTTGTCCTCGATAAAAATCCTGACCACATTTTAATAATTGGCAACCTTCCTCACTTAGCTATTGTTAAATATGTTAAAACTTTTGGTTTTCGTGTTCATATTTTAAAAAGTGGACAAAAAAACCTGTGGGAGGTGTCTGTTTATCACAAGACGGACACGTATCATCATGTTGGCATTATCAGGTAATTTAATTGGTTTTATTGCCGTGAGATAGAAACCACAGTGGTTTAGTCTAAATTCTGACAATAGTTAAAAAAAGCTTCAAGCTTGGGTATACCGTTACATAAAGCGCCTAATTGTGCCCTACCATCATACATTATGGTCGTTTTTGGCGATATTTAAACTTACCGGGCTTTATAAAAACACAATTTAAGCAAGGAAACGTTTTGAGTGCAAAGAAAGATGTTTTTACAGTTGGTCGATATGGAAAAACACGACGGTGACATTCTGGCTTCAGTATCACGAAGATGGAAAATGGGTTTTTTGCAAACGCTGGCCTGACTTTTGCAAAACCGCGAAAACAACTCCTCTAGTCGAAATGCCAAGTGACGTATTTGAGCGACCGGATTCATTTCCTGAACTTTTGATCGGACCAATGCGTGTAACATACAAAAACAACGACGTGCTTTTGGCCGATGATGGGACACATTTAAGTGAAGTTTGGTTTATTGAACAGTCCTTGGATATTGTAATGTGGGCAGGTATTTTTACTGTATTTAAACAATATGACTGTGCATTGTACAACTGTTTACTAATAAAAATATATCTACCTGTTTACGTCTACTACAGCGCAAAAGTAAAGCGGTTTGCTTTTTTCAACAAAAAAGTACAAATTGCATCAAACACTATTAACTCAGCAGTTTTATGTTTTCTAAATGTAGTAACGCAAACTGATTTGTTACAGACGAGATCAATATGTTATCATCTCCAGTGCATTTTCAAGTCCACGACGATGGTCTTAGAACTAGAGATGGCTCGTTAGTCTTTGAGGTAAATCAAGCAACTTTGTATGTCGATATTTGTATGTATATTTGTCCAAAAAATACATATACTTTATGTTTTCAAAACTTCTATCAACAGAAAAAAGGTAACATCAATAGACTTAGTTGGAGTTTTGTCGGGGCTCCGTTTAATCGACGTATTGGTTTGTGGAACTATGCAAGCCTAAGTAGTGCTAGTTCTCTGCCAAAGGACTCATATGGTTGGCTTGAACTCAAATCCAAAAACTTGGGATCAATCAACTGCCTGCACGATCTTCTACATTGTAAAAATGGATTTACAATACAGTTTTGGTTTAAACTCACCGAATGCTACGACAAGGTACGAAAAATAAACGATGTTCGTCAACACTTACCCATTACAATTGCTGTTAGTTTAGCAGTGAACTCTGCATTATAAATGTCAACTAGATGTTTCGAAATAGCAGTATTTTTTAAAGTGTAAGACTTCTTGACACTGATTATAATACAAAACCATAAACTTTACCCAAAGTCGCGATTTTATACTTTTCAGAAAGATGAATGTTATGTCATTACCAGTGGAACTGCGCCTTGGTCCCGTGGGTTTAGCTTTTATAAGTGGTCAGGTCGATATTTTGCTGAAGTTTCAACTGGATTAAAGATATGGAAGTTAGACATTTCTTACAAACCCAGCGAGTACGCATTAATAAGAATCTCATGGCATCCAGATAGTGGTGGGTACCTCTGTATGCTTAAACTTGCTTGATCAGGTAATTAATTTTCAAATAAAATCACCATGGAGGCTAATAACAGAATATTGAAGCATTGTGAAAAAACATAGGTTTTTTGGTCAAAAATATGTTCTTTGGTCTTTGCACATGTACAGCAGTTGATTTAATAAAACTAAATGTCATTGCTGTGAAGCATGTGTTTGAGGTGATTCTTGGTCCATAACAGTTTCCTGCCATATTTCGTTTTTTTTTTGAAAAAAAAGTACAAATTACACAACTTATGGTATGAATATGATATCCACCGCACAAGGAAAATAGTTTACTTTTTTGTGCAAGGCGATCAGTAAAATAAAACTATGCAAAAACAAATTAGAACGATTACAAAACTCCCCGGCTGATTTTTGTACTGTTTTAGTAATGCGACCGTGTCAACTGTTTCTTACAGGAATGAGTTTCTTTCTTAATGACGTTCCTGTCGCCCATACCAATTTTTGGAGGAAAATTGTAATTCCAAGACCTGAAAAGCAAGTTTTTGACCCATTTCGGTCTATTATGATTGNGCATCTACGTCGTCTGGAGTCGACACATTTACGTAAAAAAAACGTTCGGTTTCAACGTCTTATCGACCAAACATAACCAAAAATCTACGTCGAAAGGACGTCAAATTGTTAGCTGGGATGATATCCACCGCACAAGGAAAATAGTTTACTTTTTTGTGCAAGGCGATCAGTAAAATAAAACTATGCAAAAACAAATTAGAACGATTACAAAACTCCCCGGCTGATTTTTGTACTGTTTTAGTAATGCGACCGTGTCAACTGTTTCTTACAGGAATGAGTTTCTTTCTTAATGACGTTCCTGTCGCCCATACCAATTTTTGGAGGAAAATTGTAATTCCAAGACCTGAAAAGCAAGTTTTTGACCCATTTCGGTCTATTATGATTGGAAGGAGAAGCGACTATCCAAGTGGATTCAGTGTACTTGAAATCGGAGAGATCCATTTTTGGGATGGCGTTGTTAACGGTCTGCCGTTTATTTATCTAGGTGAGTTAAATTTAAAAAAAAACATCTTGTGTGGTGGCGAAAAGTATCATTGTCTGACCTCGGAACCCCAATCATGAAAAAATGCCACGAAACCACACTTTCTGCACTATTTAAACACCCTCCACTTGAAAACGTATTGAAGTCATTATCAGAAAATTTGAATATTGGTACTATAAAAAACGCTTAAGCTTACTAAGAAACCTTTAAAACGAAGAAGTCAGGCAGAGAAAACAAGTGTTTTTGTAAATGATAGTAAAACAATGTTTTCGCTTTACCTGCGCAATATTGCGTTTCTTTTTTTCACTTTTACATGGGTCGTAAGATTTTCGGTTAAATAACACACTTACATTTTCTTCAACTCCCTATTAAATCCAGGTAATGAGTGAAACAAAAATCCTGTAAATGTTTCATTTACTTTTGGTATAAAAGGGATTCGTGTGAANCCCCGGCTGATTTTTGTACTGTTTTAGTAATGGGACCGTGTCAACTGTTTCTTACAGGAATGAGTTTCTTCCTTAATGACGTTCCTGTCGCCCATACCAATTTTTGGAGGAAAATTGTAACTCCAAGACCTGAAAAGCAAGTTTTTGACCCATTTTGGTCTATTATGATTGGAAGGAGAAGCGACTATCCAAGTGGATTTAGTGTACTTGAAATCGGAGAGATCCATTTCTGGGATGGCGTTGTTAACGGTCTGCCGTTTATTTATCTAGGTGAGGTAAATTTGAAAAAAACCTCTTGTGTGGTGGCGAAAAGTATCATTATCTGACCTCGGAACCCCAATCATGAAAAAATACCACGAAACCACACTTTGTGCACTATTTAAACACCCTCTACTTGAATTGAAGTCATTAGCAGAAAATTTGAATATTGGTACTATAAAAAACGCTTAAGCTTACTAGGAAACCTTTAAAAACGAAGAAGTCAGGCAGAGAAAACAAGTGTTTTTGTAAATGATAGTAAAACAATGTTTTCGCTTTACCTGCGCAATGTTGCGTTTCTTTTATTCACTTTTACATGGGTCGCAAGATTTTCGGTTAAATAACACACTTACATTTTCTTCAACTCCCTATTAAATCCAGGTAATGAGTGTATACAAAAATCCTGTATACCTAATATACGGTCCTGATTGTAAGAGTGCAAAGTAAATGCTTCATTTACTTTTGGTATAAAAGGGATTCGTGTGAAAAAAGTTACATTTAGTTTTAATATGTCTGTTATGGCACGCCCAATGTGAAAAGTTTTAAAAGCAGCGATTATTTCAGGGAGTGGCTGTCTGACGGGCTGGCATCAAATCGGTGAAAATTGCTTCAAGGTTTTTGACACCGACGCAACCTTCGAGCAGGCACAGCGTATTTGTGCGGATGTCGGCGCAACACTACCTGGTGTTACATCGTTGGCAGAACAATACAAACTGCAAGAATTTTTGGATGAAAAATTTGCTGCGGGAAAAGCGCTTAGGTTCTATTTTGATGTAAAATATTCAAGGGTCAGAAATATGCTCGTATGGCAGCACACTCAGCTAGGCCTCCTGGATGAGGTAAGTGACAGAAAGTGGGCTTAAATAACATATATTAACGAACTATGAAACGACCAGGGATGAAACCTGTTTATTTTTAGCGGACATTTAACGCATTCTATACGGATGCTCGCATTACGGCGAGTGACGGAACGACCGTGGGCGCTGTAAGATCAGTTGAAGGGTCCCGGTCCTTTTATCAGTGGTTCTTTCTTTCATCTCAACAATATTTGTCCAGTAGCGTTGTGTGCTCAATGCCGTTTGCAAAAGGTCAGCTTTTTCTTTTGGCATTAATATTTTTCTTTGTTTACAATTTTTGACTTCGTCTAGATCCATTATTGCGTGGTTGTTCTGAAATTCCTGATGTGGTTGGAACGACATTTTATAATTTGGGCAATTTAAAGTCATACTTGTACAAACCACTTGGTTCTTACGATCTCTCCGTCTCCTGCCGTCGGTACTGCAGAAAAAGAAGAAATTCTGTCCTGTCGATGCTCCAACTTGATAATTGCATTTGCTTTGCTTGGAACGTGTCACTGCACGACGTTCCAGGTCCGGAAACCCAATCGCTTTGCCATTATAACCGCAGTAGAAACTTACATCCAGTTGGCCTTTTCTCATATCAAAACAGTAAACCAGATTTTAAATGCTCTAGTTTCTGTGGCTACGTTCAATATGGTGGAATATACAGATGCGGAAATAGTGTCAACGCTACAGTATATGCTTTCGACAGTTTGTTTACTGTCTACTCTCGAGCTCCAGTATCTGAGGCTGAATTAATCGTAGAGCCAAGTGGGCCTGTGGACGTCAATCAGCAAATCGTCGTTGCCATACAAAAGATTCTCTGTTGCGACCCCTATGGAGACCATATCGTCGGAGTATATTACTGCTCCTGTGGTCTGTTGCGAATTTTCCTTAATATAGATTTCGGAGATGGAAGCAATTATACCTCTTACACGAATGTTCATGAAGCTGGTCACCTGCAACTTTATCATTTTTATGAACAGCCCGGAGAATACAACATACAACTTGAGATTGTCAGTTCCGTCAGATATTCTTCAGCAATATCTGTCGTGCATTTCAACGTCAGGGAGTCCATAGAGAAAGTAAAACTTGCATTCATTCGACAAGTGATTTCGGAACCTGGACAACTTGTGGCAGTAGAAACATTTGCACTTACAGGCTTGGAGATGACCTGTAGATGGGAGTACAACGATGGCTCCCCTCATGAAACAGTAGGTGTAAAAAAATTACCCATACCTACTGCATATCATCGATACCACACAGAGGGAGTTTACAAGACTACAGTAACCTGTTGGAACCGTCTAAACAGTTGGTTTGTTGAAAGCACATCTGTAATAGTGAGTCGGATTCGTCATCTCGTAGCTTCCACTGAAGCAGTTGTTGCGTTTGGTGACATTTTCAAACACCACTGGAGCATTTCGACAGGTTCTCAACTAAAATGGGCACTGAAGTTTGCCAACTTCTCTGTTCCAGAGGTTGCTGAACCAGTGCAATCTGTCACTTCTAACGATTCCCTCTTTTATTTTGTCAATTTCGACAACAAGGGTTACGCCCAAATACCAAAGACTACTTATGCACCAAATTATCAAGAGTCCTGTTCCAAATTTGGTTTAGCTTCTACGTACATTTTAGTGTTGTCTTGTTACAATTTAGTCACCAGACCAATTTCGACAATCGTTTCCTACGTCACATTGGAAGTTCCCATTACCGGATTGCAGTTAGCTGTTGTCAATAATAAAAGATACCTCCTTGTGGGGCAGCAGTTTTGCTTGACACTAACGATTAGACATGGAACTAACATCCTTGTCAAGTGGGATTTTGGAGACCCGAATAACAAGGACAAGAACTTTGTGGAAGTTTGTGGATTTGACGAATGCTTTTCACGGTAAATTTTGCTTCATTAGAAGATAACATTTGTTGGTTTGGGTTGCCGCGTTTGCTCAAAAATATATATGGGTTAATTAAATAAATCGCATAATGTTTGTTTATTTTGCAGATCGATTTGTGAATCGTATGGTCAAGCCGGTCGTTATGAAATTCGAGTATTAGCTGTGAACTCACTTGGCATTATCACTAACTCAGTTTCTGTTTATGTGGAGCTTTCCGTGGCTGGGACAATATTGACAACAGAACCAGTGCTCAAACCTGGTGTTCCATCAGTATCTACGTTACATCACGCGCGTCCTGCACCCAACGGATATGTTAATGTTTGTTTCGGAGACGACACTGTTTGCGAAACACATTATCTAAACTTTTTTCAATCTGAAACGTTTGAAATACCTCACAGGTATATTTATCTTCAAACGAATATATACTTTCTTAGTTTACTTACACAAGCCAATGCAGGTGACATTATCTGTCAAAATGAAAGAAATTTTGTTAGGAACATTAGCAATAGCAAAACTAAAATTTTACTATAATGTTTCAGAAAAGCAATATCATCAGTCACGTAATAATCATATTGAAAAATTGTATTGTACTTTCCAGCAACTTTCGCACATAACTCATGTAACCATTGTGGCCAACAACTTTGTTGCGTTTTGATCAACTGCATCAACCTGTGTTTTTTCAATTAAATTCTAAAAACCATGCACTGTGTAAGATATTTTCATGGTAATTCCAGACAAACAATTTACGGTTTTCAATAGTCCAAAATGAATCTTTAAATTTGTTTTATTTTCTACACAAATTTTTGTATTTCAGTTACACGGAAGTAGGATATTTTAACATATCAATGTTCCTGTACAACAACGTGAGTCGTATAAACGTAAGCATGACTACAAGAATTGGTTTGTCACTAGTTGGAGTAAAGTTTTATGCAACATCAAAAAGGTATTTTTACCGTCGCAAATTTGGTTCCTGTATTTTTTGTTGTGCTTATTTGCGTTTTTACAGTACCTCCCAACTATCGTTTGCATTAGTAAACTGTATCGTTTTTTGCTATTAGTTTTATCCGACAAATTAGGAAACCACAACATTTAAACGTTATTATATTTGATATGTTTGCTGTTCTAGATATTTAGAAGCACAAAAAGAAAACCTAGAAATGACAGTGGAGCTCGAAAGTGGCTCTGTTCCATTGTACACTCTTGATTTTGGTGACAATTCAAGTAAGGTTACAGCTGTAGAAAACTTTTATCGGTCATCCCCTGATCAACCAGATTTGCACGTTTTTACACACACCTATTTTGCTCCTGGAAGATACCTGCCTTCACTTACTGTTTGGAATGTTTTTGGACAACTCATTCTCAACAATAGTCAACCAATAATAGTCGAAAACTCCCTCACTGGAGGGGATCTTGTGCTAGTTATGGATCAAGTGGATGTTATAGAATTTCCTCCTGGCGTTGTAACTCTTGATGCTCATTTAGAAAACCTAGGTAATGGTTTAAGGAATGATTCCGTTGATGGTTGGGCAACTGATGTCCGAGTAACCTGGCTAAACGCAAACATGCAAACTATCCTATTGGAAAGTCATAATATCTACGAGACAGGTTAGTTTTGTTTAAATGAAATGGGGTATATTTTACATTCTTCATTATGTTTGCAATATATACATACAAATATATATTGGCATTCGCTTCCCATTATCTAGCGGTGTTCAATTCGCTTAAAACTGTTTTAATATTTTAGGTCTATTTCCTGCAACTTTTGTCCTGACGAGGAAGAACCTCGGGAAAGTTGAAATAATAGCTGCACTATCCAATCATGTTAGCTCATTGAACCTAGCGTACTCTTTTCTACTGGTGGAATATATCTGCACAACGAGTCTTGATATATTTAGTTCCAAAATTCCTAACTCTAAAGGAATTTACAACTTTACGCAAGGGCAATTTATCAATGCGTTTGTAAACCAGTCACTCTTTTTTCAGTCAAGAGCTTTGAATGGTTCATATATTCATTATCACATTTTTTACGGGGATGGAACATCTGACCTGGTGGTCTCTACATTTCCCATCGCATCTGAGTTTGTCGCTGAGTTTACGCATTTGTACAAAAGGCCTGGAAAATACGACTTACAACTCAACTTCTCAAACGCCATAAGTTACAAGGAAAGTCTTTTTCCGAAATCAATTCATGTTTTTGATGCAGTTAAAGCAGCACGTATCTCCGCTCAGTTCATCGATCTTAGTGAAACGACCGGAGTCGACGTATTTTTAGATGGATCTGAGTTATACAACGCGTTTTACGGAAAATCAGGAAATACCAAGTAAAATATTCAACTCAAGTGTGGTCAAATTTCTAAGCATTAACGTCAATTTACTTTGATAGGAATACAGAAACTTACTTTCCTTTGAACCGAGCTATTGTATTTCGAACCACAATCGACTGCGGGTCTAATTTTACAATGCAGTGGCAAATTTTTCCGGAAAACGTTACAGTCCACATTATGTGGCACACAAGCGAAAATCTTGAAGCTTTTTTGTTGGAAAACGAACTGCAGGCAGATATTACACATCGGCCCATAAAAAGGTTGGTTTAAACTTTAATGTACAATTAATTCATGACTTCACGCCCAAAAGAATTTGAGTTTTAAATGCTGTACGATAATTTTTTCTTTTCCACGGTGTTTCTTCGGCACGAATAATAAAAGGACACGTACCTTCCCGTACGTTAAGCGTACCTTCACATTATTTTGGAAAACCACTGCTAAATTTACTATCTCTTTTACTATAAGATAAAAGGGTAGTGGTAAAATAGGCTAAAGAAATGTCCACACAGAACGTTTACCGTGTTTTTTTAAATCTTTAAATTACAAAACAGATTTGGGGTAAACGTCAAACTCCTACAAAAAGTTTCCCTGGCGCAGCTCGAGGCACTTGGATCAGAGTTTGCAGAAAAGCAAGATTCAACACAATTTGCTGGAGAGTCGTCTTTGCTTGTGGCCTTTGATTATCCTGGGACAAAAATTGTCAGTGTGAAAGTTTCTAACCCTATAAGTTCATCAGTTGCAGAATTAAAAACAAACATTTTGGAGGTTGTTGAAAATTTAAAGTTTACGATCCTCGAACCTCCAACTGTGAATCAAACAGCAAACCTGACACTATTTGTGGAAAAGGTGGTTAGATGTCGTGAAGTGTATGGCAAACATTTTACTTATTTCCAATTTTTTGTTTTTAGTTTGGAACCAATTCGTGCTTTGTTATTGATCCTGGCGATTTAACACCGCAAGTAGCTTTTGGCACCACCGCTGAGTGTTTGGAAGATAATCGAATCAATCCTTACAATTTTTATTTGTTAATGGAAAATCAGTCAGATTTTTATGGAGTCAACAATATATTTTATGAATATTCAGGGGATCTAAGTAACGGATCAGGTTTTCTTTACTTTACATACCAGCACAATTACACAAGTCCAGGCGTACAAACGGTAAGGGAATTTTTACAACGGACACTGCAATTCGTATGGTACGAATACATTATTTTTTTACAGATTCGTGCGTTGGGTTTCAATCACGTTTCTCGTCAAACCACGTCCAGCGATTTAACAGTGACCGAGATACTCTGCGATTATCCTTATGTTTTAATCGAGAAAGGAAATCAAAATTCCCTCGACGAGCCTCAGCGCATTGCGAGCATTGTGGAGTTTCGCCTCTTCTCAATAATTCGTCTCAACTGCCGATCTACTAATAAATTCGCAATACGGTGGGATGCGTATCAAATATTCAAAGTGACTTACGATAATTCAACCTTCAACCCTGGGACGGAGATAAGCAGGAAGGAAGAAGGTGATATCTACGTAACACTTCCATCAGCGGCCCAACGATTTGCAAATCCACAAATCAAGTTTCGAAAAACCGTCGAGCTTCAATACACAAATAAGTCTGAAGGCATCACGGTGCCAAAAAGATTCTTGCCTATCGGTCTTCATTTGATTTGCACTAATGTAGCCATGGACGGCGAAGTTGGTATCAATGCTTCTGATTGTGTCTACGTTAACATAGTTCGACCGCCCCTTGTGGCGGGTGTACAATACGGTGTTCGTCGAGCAGTTGGTTATGGTGATGTGGTTATAATGGATGCTGCATCGTCATCTTATGACCCGGTAGAAGTCAGTTTGGAAGAACTAAAACCAAACCTAAATTACAGCAAATTTGAATTCGCATGGTCCTGCCCATATCGAGTTGACAAAGATATTTATTTGGAGGAAAACGTACTAAATTTGCAAGATGAAATCGATTTAATGTTTGACGGAAAATTGGGTAAATTTTTTACAAGTTGTTAAGCTTGCTTTTAGTTGTCGCATCGTTTTAACCGACCTGTATTTTTTATGCAGGTTGGTCTGAGTCCATTTTCTGTGGATACATTGACATAGAATGCCCAAATAGTTATCGTGTGTTGCAATTTTCCTCTCTGATATATCTCAATAGCTCCAAGTACGTTAGCAATCAACAAAAAAACAGAAAATTGTTTAGGGACCTAAAAAGTAACAATCTTTGTTTGAAATAAATTCTAGCCAAGCAAACAGTGACACAAATTGGCTGGAAAAGTTGAAAGTCAAATGCGAAAATCTTTCTAGCTGTTATACCTCAATCAGCGAGCTACATTTTTCGCAAATGCCTTATAAAGCCACCAGCGTATACGATACGGAATTGAGTGGAAATGGTGAACCTATCGAAGCCAATACTTGTATGCACGTAACTCACAGATGCCATATTCCTGGTAGGCGGATATTGAATTTGTATTTTGTTAAATCTTTTTTTACCGTCTTATATTTTTGCAGAAAATTCGTTGTTGTTTCAATTTTACCAATCATCCACAGTTTGTGTGACAAGTGGTTACTATCCGAAGGCAACAATTGGAAAAAGTGAACATTGCGAATCACTTGTTTTGAAAGAATCCACATCGTGTGGCTTTTTAACGGTAAAGTCGAAAATGTGTTTACAGCAATCCACCTTGTACTTTATCAAACTATTTTGTCTTTCTTTTTATTATTCTGTGATACATGATATTTCAAAGGTCGACACGAGTCTGTTTGAAGCTGGGGCGAGCTATCTCATACGTGTTAGAATGAAAGATCCCCTCACCGATCGTATTGCTTATTCTTTTCAAGTCCTCGATATTTCACGTGGAGATCCATCTGTTATTGAGTAGAGATGTTTCCTTAAATCATTTTTTATGATACACTTTTTATCCAATACTATCAATTGTTATTCTGTACTTCTATTACTACTTTATATTTCCCCATGTGATTTACGATATACATTGTGTTACAACCGAAGGTATCGTGTCACAAAAACTTTATGAAAACACTTTTATATTTTTTAGAATTGTGTGCAAATATAACTGCAACTTGAAAACAAACACCAGAAACACCCTTACCCTGCTAGTCAATGTAACGACATCTATTAACAACGGTTCCACTGCCTTGAACGAAACTTTATTTGGAGCAAATTCTTCGCTGTCTTTGAGGTGGTCTTTGTTTGTGAGTAAGGGAAATAAAAGGAGACTACGCAGAGAGACAACAGACGAGGAGTTTGTTCCTGTATATGATTTGGATAAAATGTCATCCGTTGGTGAGAAATTCTTAAAAAAGTAGCGAAATTATCAATCATGTTGTGCTACTAAGATTCGTATAAACTTTTTCCACAAATACAACCTTGAGAATCTATTGCTGGATAAAAAAAAGTTTTTTAGCATGTGTAGCGAAGAAATTTAGTCAAAACGGTACAAATAAATTAAATTTCAATGTAGGTGTTTCTGGACCGTACTTGGTGATTCGACCGAATTCCTTAATACCTGGAATGAAATATCGGGTTAGAGTAAACGGCGAAGTTGACTTTACGACTCCTGGCTGGAGCGAAACTGAGTTAATTACAAATCTTCCGCCGTATGGTGGAAGTTGTGATATTGAACCACTGGAAGGTATGGAAAAATTTTAAAGCTTTTTTGATGCGACGGTATAAAGCTTTTTTTGTAATAATCTTAAAACTGTGTTTTTAAGGCATTGAAATGAATGACACCTTCACTATCACGTGCTTCGGGTGGAAAGATGAAGGGTTATACGTTGACCGGAGCACACCAATAACTAACAACGAATTTGTCTTGTTGTATCAGGTGATAAACTAAAAACAAAATAGTTGCGCTTGTTATAATACGTTCTTATTTACAAAGCTGCTCAGAAAGACACAAGCAGACAAAACGTCTGTGTCTGCAATACATTTCTTTGTACTGGCATTTATGTTCATGAGGAATCAGTTCAGAACTAGACTCTCTTGTTTAGGTTTACGTTTACACTAGCATCAACGCGACACCGATGCTTTTGTCATTTGGAAACAATCCTTTAATAGCTGACAAATTTCTTCCCCATGGATCATCTAGTGAAGACTACAGGTAAACTTGTTTGGAGAATTGCAACTTTAAACAATTTCAGAAGCAAAAATATAGTCGGACATAAAAACGTGTAAGGATTTGACCTTTGATTTTATCTCCTGAGTAAAAAATCTACTTTCGTTTTAAACGCACCTGTTTCTCAGGGGCGTTTGTGTTAACGAGGCGTTGCTCGCAGTGTCAAGATAAAGCATTTTGTGTGACGTTTTGAGATGTAAAGCTAACAGCAAAGACACTTAGACATCGTTTTATGTAATTGGAATAGGTTTTTCTACCTTTACAACTCAAAAATATCTCACTAACTTGCACTATTCGTGCACGGACCTGTCGTTTTTTCTAATTGTTAAGTTTGGTTCTTGGTTATTTTAGTAATAAAAATATTTCATTTACAGGGTTGGAGTGCATGTTAGAATTTGGGATGAATACGGAGAGTCCACTTCTTTAAATTTAACTGTACGAGTTTTTGAATCCCAGGTAATCGAATTTTTCAGCGTGCAACAATGGAACGTACTATCGCAAACGTACAATTTTGCCAAGCAATAAACCAATTTTAGAGGATAAGTTTTCAGTTTTTATTGTTGGTGTCTTGCTTTGCAGAATATATCAATCGAGTCTTTAACAAATATCACTGACTCTAGTGCTGTGATATCAAACACCCAGGAATTAACGCAAATTTCGACAGCTGTATCAAGTATCCTCAATACGCAATCCCAGCAGGTAAATTTAACAAATGATTTCGACTGGGAATTGTTTTACTATTTACCTTTTTACTGCATCAACTGTAGCAACGTGATGTCTAAAATATAAAATATTATTTTCTCATGCGTCAACGAATTTCGCCTACCTTTTAAATGGATTGTGTGTTCCGTATTTAAATAGTATTGAACAGAAGAGATTTGCATGTTACAAACCAAAATTTAATTGTAAAACTTGCTTAAAACAGGAAACATACGTGAACAGCGATTTATCAAATAAAACATCAAATACAAAAAACCACGAGCGGGAAAGAATGACCATCAGATCTAAACTAATGGATGCTGTTGTCTCCCGTATCAACATTGACAGCGATTTAGACGGCAAGTAGCCATAAACAGAAAACTGTTCATTTTAAGCATAAATTTTGTTTTTTACAGAAATTCAACAGTCGTGCAGTGCGATCGGAAGTTTAACTCAGATTATCTCCGAAGTAGACTCAAACGCTCAGCATACTGCCATTAATGCCATATCTGACCAGACTGAGACATTGTTGCGGTAAAATATTTTTTTCATCCCCAAGATACTTTCGTTGCCTCTTCCATTAAAAATGTATTTTATTCGGTTTTGGTGATCAAAGTATGTCACAAAACCTGATAAGATCTTTATAATCACAAACTTTATCTGACTAAAACATAGTTGCTGATTTCCCATAGGCTTTCAAATAAAAAGGCATTTGAAGATGTACAAGAAACAGCATCAGCAATGATTGCGGGAATTGACAACGTAATGAAAGCTGCGAGAAATCAACTTGTAGCCCAATCGAAAAGTTCCAACACCACTGAGAGTCTTGTGGCAGTTCCAGTCTTTTCATCCCCACCAAACGTGACACAATCCGACAGGGCAGTATTAGATGACGAAGAAAATTATTTATCGCCACAGGAACGAACGAACAGACGCAGCATCAACGCAAAACGCGAGGCTGAGTTGTATGAACATAATAGACAAGAGGTAACATTATTCATAAAATATTTTCATAGTATATACTGATGCGATGCTTTAAATAGTGCATGGGATACGCTAAAACTAGAAACACACCCAGTTTACGGCGTTTAATTATTTTTTTGACCATGCTGTCCAATGGCCGACTATTTCCATCCCCTGAAATGAAAAAGTCTACCCAGTTGCGCTCAGCATTATAGCATTATGAAAATGCTGTGTCTAGTGTTAAAGCTGCTTTGTACACACTTAAAAATACAATTTGCGACAATATTCTAAATAAAAGTACATGTTTATGACATGTAACGTATGCGTATGAATTCTTCTGCTACTTTAGTTTAACTTGTACGATTAAATATGTGTCGTACAGCAATTACCGAAACCCACTTTTGCAACCCAAATAAAAATATACCCAATACCACGTCAAATAGTCTGTTAACATACAAACTCATACCTTTCAAAAGTGTTATGAATATGCGCTGAACTCAAAAAAATGAACTTAATTAAAATACAGAGTAGATTCGTTGGAAATCAGGCTGCGAAGTCCATGTCCACCTTGTCCAGCGCCGTGTTGATGCAAAGAGTTCCTGGCGAGCCGAGTGTTGAATTGAGCACCAACGGTTTCAATCTTCAGTCACAGACAACAACAGCTGAACAGTTATGTCAACCTGCATCGGACGGTAATACAGTCTAAGTTTGTTGCATACTTAATTGTAGACGTACTAGCCATAGAGCTTTTATGTAGTGAATACATAGAAATGCAAACGTTTCAAGAACCGCTTTTGTCATTATCAGTTCATAATGACGAGGAGCTTTAAACAGCGCGTTATACGCACAAGCGAGAAGAACAGGAAAACGTGACGCAATTAGTGA